>JAGYYJ010002991.1:0-18646 GCA_019671005.1 Hibiscus mutabilis
TCAATTATGAACTAATTAAATATGATCGTAATTTCTTACGAAGTATGAGATTCGTAGGTGAAGTTGAAAAACTATCTTGCAAATAATCGAAAACAGATCGAGAGGGTGATATGAAAAGAAAACGAAGATTTAGAAGCAGAACAGAATACCTGATCTCTTACCGGCGGCTAAAGAAGCAGAAGTGAAGAGACGGCGGCAGGCGGTGGTTTGATTGCTAGGGTTTTCCAGTAACTTGTTAACGCTACAGCTTCAGCAGCTCTTCTAGCTGTTTTCTTTTTGTCTAATAGCATTCCGACGCCCGAAGCTCGCCCTTTTCTGTAAAAAGAATATGTATTTCTTTAATCTTTTTCTCTTACGGTGATATGTAAATGGAAATACACATGCCGCGCGTAAGGATTAGTTTATATGTAATTTTTAGTTTCAGGAGTTAGCGTTTTAATTTAGGGTTTAAGAGTTTATGTTGTATGGTTTAAAATTTAAGGTTAATGTTTAGAATGTAGAGTTTAGAGTGTGAGGTTTAGTTTTTAGGGTTAGGAATTTAGGATTTGGGTTTTTACAGTGTAAATACATAGGCTTGTGTAAAATTAATTTTACACAGTTTGTGTATCAAAATTTTACCCTATGTAAATTATCATTAAATTTTATTTTTATTTTTATTTCGGTCATTAAAATTTGAAATCGTATAATTTATCTACTGAAGTATAGATATTAATTTTTTTGTTACTCATCCATTAATTTTTCGACGACGTTCATTTATCGGCAAACGAAAGAATTTTTTTAAGATTCGAATGGTGAAAAATTTCATCGACACGAAAAAAGTAACATACTAAGAAACGGGCTTCATTCGATGGCGAAAGAAGGAGATCAAAGACATACACATTAGAAAGTTTTTGGTCGATTCGTGAATTTCTGAGCACTTTCTGATAAAATAGAGGTCGAATTTAACCCAAAAAGCTGAGACAAAGTGACTGGTAAAATTTGAGATTGAATAACTACCATCTATAATCGTTTAGGGTTTAAAAGTGACAAGAAAAACATTTAATGTTTAAGCTTTAGTACATAAATTAAATATTTCAAAACTTTAATAACCAAAATAAATTTAAGATTAAAATTTAATGATGATTTACGTATTTTATTCAATGCTAATTTATCAAGGAAAAAATAAATGAATGAATAAATGTGAGAGCCATCGGTGATCAAGCTCAAACAAAGGAATCATACCTGAATTAAATGTAAATACTTAAAAAGTATTTTTAAATTTAATTATAAATACACATTTATATAAAAATATTTTTAAATTAATTAAACAATGAAACGAGTCAACGTATCAATTGTTTTAATTTTTACTCTAAAGAAATATAATGCATTTTATGATGTGCTTAGACGTAGATTTATAGTAGTGGTTAGTCCCTTAAAAAACGAGGGTTAAAATTCAAATCCCACATAAAATTTATCATTTAAAATAAGGCTGTTTTTGCAATCTTTCAACTGACTTATGTAGCGACTAAAAGAAATCAAAGGGTCTTATTTTTCTTGAAAAATTAATTTTGGGATTTTTTTAAAAATCACATTTTTTAAATGGATAAAACTAGAGTCACCACCGGTCACTTGGATTATGTAGACCGGACACTAAAAATAAAATCAGAGATTTTAAAAAGGTTCGGGAGTCGGTTACGAGTAGAGAAGGTTTCGCACTCTCACCACACCCAAAAATTGGTACCTACGGGTTCGTATCGTATTTATTAAGAAAAAATTAGATTAGACCTAACTTAATTAATAATCCCTAAGATGCATGAATGCATGATCATAAAATTTGAATAATCTAACCCGTAACACACAATACCAAAGGAAATGACGCCCAAATACTCGGGACGACACTTCCACTAGAATATCGGGACCTCCAAGTACCAAAATAAAATAAAGCGATAAATTAGACATGACAATTAATCATGCATGAACCAATATATGAACATAAATAAATGATAATATAAATAAAATAAGAAAATAATATGTATATACGTAACATAACATACATATAAAAAAAAACAATGACACAATACTATAACGCTATAATACATACGAAATGTATACACGTGAAAATTACCTATTATGAGATATATAATACACATACTAACATACATAAATAATGATATATATATGTACACACCCATATAAATATATATATATATATATATATTATACTACACGTAGTAAGCACAAAAAAATAAACAAAAGCATAGCGCATATATGAACAAATATACATGAAACGTATTAATATCAACAAAAAAGAGCAAAACAAACGAGATGTATCGAACAAATAAATAAATACTTGAATATAAATACACAAAAAATGAAATTAAATGAATGTAAAAACAATGCTGAAATTTGATATGCATGATGAATTAGGGGCTGAATATAGATATACGTATATATACCACCAAACTATGGGATTTAATTGAAAAACAAACAAAATTACGGGACTGAGATAAGTATTTGACCTCTAAAATTCGGATTAACACTAGAATAGGGACTAAATTAAAACTTTGGGGAACTGTTAGGGACTGAAGGTGAGATTGGAACGAGCGGAAGGACCTAGGGGTTATATTTCGGGGAGGAGGGGTTTATAAGGGTATTTACCTATTTTGTTTTAAGCTCGGGTATATAAGATACTTTTAAAGCAAAAATAAAACATTTATCCTTCATTTTTTCAAATCACTTCAAAAATCCCTTCATTCTCTCCGAGAGTTTGGGACTAAACCCAGATTCTGGCAGTCCCTTGCCGTGTCAACCACCGTCTGTCGCTGTCGGTCGTCGTTCACCGGCGCCGACAAACACCAAAATCAACCCCAAAAGACACCTTTTTTACCCCAAAATTAGATCTGAAGTTTGATTTTCAAAAAAATAAAGCAAAGCCCATTTTGAGAAACCTGAACCTTTTTCTGAACCCTAACCTTCCAGTTCACCCTCATCGGCCTTGAAAAGTCGAGGGATCATCACCGGAATGAGGCTTATCCATCATCGGAAGCCCTAGGATGGCCAGAGGCTAACGACGGCCAAGGTAAAGGCCCTGACCCTCTATCATGCTATGTTTTTATTTGCATGTAAAGATAAAATAGAGTACCTTTCAAAATCTTTTTTTTGATTGATCTCCCCAAAAACTGATTACATATCGGATTTTCTCATCATATATATCTTATTTTTGCTTTGTCTACAAGAATGGGCAAAATAAATACAAATACTGTAGAGGATTTTGAGTCTGGTATCCTCTTTATTTTTTATTATTTTTGTGGATTGAGGGAGATTTGGTGGCCGTACGACAACAACGGATTTTTCGGCGGCGGGGGAAGCTGTTGATGATGACACGCGGCTGCATCAGAGGGTGGGAGGCGAACAGTCTCTCTCGGTCAAATGAGATCTGGGCCGTTAGATCAGATCCAATTTAACGGCTGAGATTGCTCGAAGATGGACGGCCCTGATGATGGCTGGGCGATGATGTGGCGGCTCCAAATGACGACGCGTGGGAGTGGAAGAACGAAACGGGGCGTGTCTTGCATGCGCGCGTGGGAGACGAACAGTCAGCGCGTGATCTCCACACAGGATCTGAAAGGACGCCGAGCTTCAGTCCTGGCCGTTGGATCTAGCTTGTTCCAACGGTCCTCATGTGGTTGCGCATAGGACACCAGATTAGATTAGGGTTTCTATTAAGTGTTGGGCCAAACATGCCTTGTAAATGAACTGGACTGAACTATTTAATAAACTAGTTGGGTTTTCATTTTTTTATTATCTGTTCATTTACATTAATAATAATGATAATAAAATAATTATAATGATAATAAATAATAAAATCTCGGGTTAATAGACCCAGATAAAATTAGTGTTTACAGCTGCCCCTCTTTGCCCATTCTGGTGAAACGATAATAGAGCAAAAATCATAAGCACTAATTTTATCCCACTTCCATGTTTGGAGATTTGATGCCACAAGTCCCTTCTATATGGAACTGTTGCACTCTTCATCCATCTGAAGCCTTGGAGCTGAAGGTTCTTCCTATATAGAACCTTTAGCTTGTCCTCAGCGATGTATTTTCAGGCCGCAAGTCCTTCATATATAGAACTTATTACCTTGAAATCTTAAAGCTACGAGTCATTCCTATATAGAACTCTTCGCTTTGAAGTCTTGAAGCTACGGGTTCTTCCTATATAGAACCTTTCGTTTCCTCTGGGTGGATTCTTCGAGCTACAAGTTCTTCCTATATAGAACTTCTAGTCCTGAAATCTTGAAGCTATGAGTTTTTCCCATATAAAACCATTCACTTTGAAGTCTTGGGGCTTCGAGTTCTTCCTATGTAGAACCTTCAGCTTTGAAATCCTGGAGCTTCGGGTTCTTTCTATATAGAACCTTTCACTCTGAAATGGCACCCCGTTTTCTTACGTCATGAGTACCAAGAAACTTTTCCCTTGTTTTCCAAAAGGCTGAAGTTTGAAAAATATTGAGACAACGCCCTGATTTCTCACCGTGTTAGCATAAAAAATGTTCATTGCTTGAGATTTACTTCCCCGGATGTGAAGTGAAAAACCCGGTCTTTTGCTGATTTCTTGAGTTCCTGTCAAGAAAATAGATAATGTGTTTTAATGGTATGAGTTAGCATGCTCACATCTTAGGGATGTTTAACTACATATGATGCATGATTAGCAGAATTGCTCGGTCGTTTTTGCTTTTCTGATCGACCAATCTTAGTCTTCTATTTTCTTCTGCAATCTTCTGGCTCTTTGTAATGGCGATACCCCATATCACGTTCGGGTTCAACCACTTTAGCTCAATTTTTTTGAGCTTCTGACATTTCGCTCTAAAGCGCCCTTTTAGGTTTTTGCTTTAGATTTACGTCTCAAAATGCCCCTTCGAGTTTTCATTTTAGCTTTCTTTTCTTTTTTTCTTTTTTGTTTTTTTTCTCTTTATTTCTCTCTTTCCCCTTTTTTGGGCGCTCTTCCAGGTTTTCGCCTCGTAGTTCTTTTATTTTTCATGATTCTCTTGCTTTTCCTTGACAAGCTTGAGCTTCGATGTCGATGACACTCGTCGTCTGATCTCAGTGCAATCTTACATCTCGGTGCTTGAGGTCTTCTTTTGAATATATCAAAGAAAACTTGAATGTCGAGGCAAACTTTGTCTTCGGATCACCTGCATTTTAGAGGCTAGAACACAGTAATACCAAGAAATCTTTTGCTTATCTTGAATCTATATTAATCTACTTGTTGGGTGCTTATAGGAAACGATAAGATAAGGCACGAAATAGTATTTCATTATGATGGATAGATTTTGAAGTGATTTGTAAAATCATGGAAAACATGAAAAAATAGTAAGATACTATACAAATGTCATATACATCCACTGTATGAATGATGCGTGAGCCCATTGTCTAAGGTAGAATCTTTGTTTGAAGCTCTTCACTGGGATATCTGATTTTCAAGAGGGTCTGTCTGTCAGGTGCCTGATCTCTACATCCGCTTGAGCCACCCTTTACAAGTTTTCAACTCAAATCCTCTTTTGGTTTCAAAATGCCCATTTCGGGTTTTCATTTTGAACCTTCCTTTTCTTTTTCTTTTTAAGATTTTCTTTCTCTTCTTTTTTGTTATTTTTTCTTTTGTTTCTTCAAGCGTGGTATTTTTTAACTGAGTCGGAGTTTATTGGATTTCTCAACTCCTTTCCGTCCATCTCTACTAAGATCATTGCTTCCTAGAAAAAGCCTTCTTGATGACATACAGCCCCTCCCAATTTGGCGTCCATTTCCCTCGGGAGTCTCTATGATTTGACAAGATCTTTTTAAGCACTAGATCCCCTTCTCGAAATTCTTTTAGGCGAACTTTATTGTCATAAGCCCGCATCATCCTCTTTTGATACATTTGACCATGGCATATAGCTTTTAACCTTTTTTCCTCGATAAGATTCAACTGATCATACCTGGCTTGTATCCACTCAGCTTTGTCCAACTTCACTTCGTTTAAAATTCGAAGTGATGAGATCTCTACTTCAATAAGTAGTACTGCCTCTGTGCCATAGACAAAGGAGTATGGTGTTGCCCCTGTCGACGTACGTACAAATGTTCGGTAGGCGAAAAGAGCAAACGGTAGTTTCTCATGCCAATCCTTAAAGGTATCTGTTATTTTTTATATGATCTTCTTGATGTTCTTGTTTGCTTCTTCGACTGCCTCATTCATCTTAGGACAATAGACAGTAGAGTTATGATGCACTATCTTAAATTGTTCACACACCTCAGCTATTATTGTATTATTTAAATTAGAGGTATTGTCGGTAATGATTTTTTCTGGTAATTCATACCGACAAATAATCTATTTCTTCAAAAACTTGCAGACTGTCGCCCTTGTGATGCTGGCATGAGAGGTTACCTCTACCCACTTAGTGAAGTAGTCAATGACAACTAGAATGAAACGGTGCCTGTTGGACGCCTTTGGGGTGAATCTGCCCGATAACATCCATGCCCCACATTACGAAAGGCCATGGCAAATTAATAGTGTGCAAGGGTAGCTGTGGAGAATGAATCTTGTCGGCATATATCTGGCATTTGTGGCATTTCTTGGTGTAGTCGATACAATCTCCCTCCATAGTTGACCAGAAATAACCATACTTCATAATCTTTCGGGCCATTGGCGTGTGTCCCACATAACCCATCGTGCACCTATGCGAGAATATTTTTGGCCTCTCGAGCATCAACACACCTCAACAGTACTTGGTCTCTACCTCTTTTGTACAAGATCTCATCATCTATGACATAACCAACTGTCATTCTTCTGATAGTTCTCTTATCATTCTCGTTCGCTTATTTAAGGTAGGCTTGGAATTTGATATACTGCAAAATATCATAGTACCAAGGATTTCCATCCACTTCCTCTTCCAAGTTGCAACAATGAGCCAGCATTTCAAAGATTTGTATTTCAACTAGTTTTATTTCCATTTTTGTACTTGCCTTGAACATTGCAGCTAAGGTCGCTAGGGCATCTGTCATCTGATTGTCCTCTCTTGGAAGATAGGTGAAACTGACTTTCTCGAATTCTTTAATTAGCTCTTGGATTAAGTCATAATACTTAATTAACTTTGAATCTCTTATTTCCCATTCTCCTCGAAGTTGGTAGATTACCAAGGACAAGTCTCTGAAGGCTTGAAGCACCTTGATCTTTCTCTCAATAGCCGTAGACAATCCCATAACATAGTCCTTGTACTCGGCTATGTTGTTTGTACAGAAGAATCTCAATCTACTCGTGAAAGGGTAGTAGAAATTTTCTGGAGAAATTAACATTGCCCATATGCCATGAACTAAGGCATTGGATGCTCCATCGAAATAAAGCTTCCATGACTTTTCTTCTAGAACCAATTCATCTTCAGCTGTGATACATATTAGGTCTTCATCCAGAAATTTAAAGTTTAGGGGTTCATAATCGTCTGAAGCACAACTTCCTAAAAAGTCTGCTATAGCACTCCCTTTTATCGCTTTCTAGCTCACATATACGATGTCGAACTCGGACAATAACATTTTCCAACGAGCTATTTTCCCAGTTAGGGTTGGTGCTTCCATCAAGAATTTTAATAGGTCTAACTTGGATATCAACCAGGTAATGTGATACAGCATGTACTGCCTGAGCCTTTTGGTATCCCAAACTAAAGCGCAACACAGTTTCTGAATCAATAGATACCGTATTTCGCAATCAATGAACTTATTGCTTAAATAGTAGATGACCCTTTCTTTCCTTCCGGACTCATCATGTTGCCCTAGTACACAACTCATCGAATTTTCATAGACCGTTAGGTACAAAATCAACGGTCTACCTAGCATCGGTGCCACTTTGTCAGGTACTTTTTGATCTTTTCTAAAGCTTCCTGACATTCTTCATCCCATACTCTTGGGTTGTTCTTCTGGAGTAATCTAAAGATAGGGTTGCACTTGCCAGTCAACTGAGAAATGAACCGAGATATATAATTAAGTTTTCCCAAGAAACCTCGAACTTCTTTTTGTGTTTGAGGTGGCGAAAGTTCTTGAATAGCTTTCACATTGTCGGGGTCAATCTCGATTCTCTTTCTACTAACCATGAATCCCAGGAGCTTTCTTGACGTGACTGCGAATGTGCATTTAGCATTATTGAGCTTCAGTTGATACTTTCTCAATCTTTAGAACAACATTCTCAAGTTCTGAATGTGCTCTTCCTCGGTTCGAAACTTAGCAATCATATCATCCACATATACCTCAATCTCTTTGTGCATCATATCGTGGAAGAAAGTTACCATGGCCCTTTGATATGTTGCCCCAGCATTTTTAAGCCCGAATGGCATCACTTTGTAACAAAACGTGTCCTACTCGGTCATAAATGTAGTCTTCTCCATATCTTCTGGGTGCATTTTCATTTGATTGTATGCTGAAAAGCCATCCATGAAAGAGAACCATGAATGTCCCGTCGTATTGTCAACCAAAGTATCAATATGGGGTAAAGGAAAATTGCCCTTTGGGCTCGCTCTATTGAGATCCCTATAATCTACACACATGTGAACCTTCCCGTCTTTCTTTGGTACTAAGACTATGTTCGCAACCCATTCTGGGTATTTGGAAACTTTTAGAAAACCAGCATCAAATTGTTTTCTCACTTCTTGTCTGATTTTTAACAGCATATTGGTTCTCATTCTCCTGAGCTTTTGTTGAACTGGTTTACATTCGGGCCTCATCGGTAACTTATGTACCACAATATCTATATTCAGCCCCGATATATCTTGGTAAGTCCAAGCGAATACTTCTTTGAACTCTTGAAGCAGAGTTATCAAATTGTGCCTAGTCTTTGAGGAGAGGGTGGTGCCAATCTTCATTTCCCTTTTACCTTCATTAGTCCCCAAATTAAGAGTCTCTACTTCCTCTTGGTGAGGTAGGATTTGTTTTTCCTCACTTACCATCAACCTTAGCAATTCCTCTGGGACTTCGTATTCTATCTCATCTTGCCTTCATCGATTTCTGCCAAGCACAAAGGTTGCTCGAAGTCTATCTCAGGATCGGATTCAGCATCATTCATACAGTTAATGGTAGGGACCTGCATAAATTTAAAGAAAAAAGGTATTTGGAAAAGAATAATATTCATATGAAATGAATAAAAATAAAAAATAAAAAAATGAATGATAAATAAATAATAAATGTATATAGTAAATGAAATGTTTGTTATTTGAAAAAATGTGAAAAGCATCATTTTCGTTGCATTTCAAGTAGATTAACATAGTAGCCCTTTACAAAGGATCCCTAATGCTCGTGGGCAAAAGCAAAAAGGTTGGTTCGGAGCATTACTCTGATTCTGTCTTAAAACTACAGGCAGGTCGATACTGCTCCAATTATTGAGCGATTCCCTCGGAAGGTAAGGGCAGATCCCAATTAAAAACTTGTTGAAATTTTCATCTTCGGATATCATGTTGACGAGTATCCCTTCAAGCGATTCACCGAACATCTCCTCATCATTAATCTTGTCACTCTCTTGGTTTGCTTCATGTACCTTCTGTTCGACATTGATAATCCCACCAGATACAAAGATATCTCTTAGGTGAGGAAAGGTCATCGGCTTCCATAAGATATCTTCTCCTTTGAACCTGGCTCTCCTCCGTTCTTCCCTCTTTCTATACTCTTCATTTCTTTGCAGCATACTAGGCTTATGACCCAGCCGTATCGGTCTTTCTTGAAGATAACATTTTTTGCGCGTAAGCTTTACTGCAAGTTCTTCCCGAGACCTCTTCCAATTTTAGCTCCTCGTCCCAAAGTCTCCCAGACAGTCATCTTGGTACAATTGGATAACCTGGGGCATGGAATCTTACCCCCTTCTGCGACAAAGGTCGCGTTCACAAATTCTAGAGCCCGAAAGGAACACTCTATGACATCTTTATTAGGTGGGATATAGGGAGCATCAAATGTTACCAACACAGTGACATCTTGCTCGGCCCCAACACTCACCAATTTTACTTCAATTACAAACTTCAATTTTTGATGCATCGATGAAGGAACAACACCAGCAAAGTGAATACAAGGTCTTCCTAGTAAGCAGTTATGAGTCGGTTTAATATCCATCACCATAAACTCAATGACATATTTTGTTGGTCCAATTAACATGGGTATCTCAATCTTCCCCACCACCTCTCTTTGAGTTCCATTAAAAGCTCTCATAGAATTTTGGCATGGCTTCAAGTGGGAACTATCTACGGGTAACCTTTGCAGAGTTGCCATTGGCAGTATATTCAATGCGGACCCATTTTCAATGAGCACCCCTGGCAAGCCGTACCCTTTGCAGTGGGTAGACTTAAATCTTTCCTCGAAGAAATGAAACCTTTCTTCATATTTTTTCTCTACTTCAGCTCTAATTTTTTCTACCACATTCAAGTCTGGCACTTCATCCTCATGGCCTATCTCCACATCGATAGGCTGACCTGTAGACGCTCCGACTTGGTGGGTTGCTGATACCCTGATGGTGTTGATGTACATTCTCCTCTCAGAGCAGGTATCCCTGATTGATCCTTAACGTGAGATGTAGTCTCCTCTAGCTCTTCAACAGTACTATAGGAAAATTTTTCCTTACCAACCCTGTTTTCAAGCAACATCTTCATTTGAGCCATAATTGCAGCTTGTGACTGAGTGATATGATCAGTGATGCTTTGCTCGGCATGAACAAAACGGATCTCGAGGCCTTTCTAACCCTGTTCTAAATTAGACATCCTATCCTCCATTATTTTTACTTGTAGACGGGTACCGTATCGGTGCGAAATGGTTGCAGTTTAAATTTTCTGCCATGATATTTTCCGCAATTAATTTTATTGTTTTAATAATTGAATGCAATGTATAATGTATACGAATAATTAAAAGTAATTAAATAATGTGTCAAAATGAATGCAATGAAGGCGTTGATTCTTAAATAGTTTTTAGAAAGACTTTCATTCGAAGAAGATGTCTGATTACAAAAGGTTAACATAACAAGTTATAGATAGAGGCTATCTGCTATTCCTAAGGCCTCAACTTCACAAAATAGGGTACAGATTCAGAAACCCAACACTATAACATAACAAGTTACATATAACAGCTAGCTTCTATTCCCAAGGCCATAACTTCACAAAGTAGGGTACAGATTCAGAATCCCAACTCTGTTTCTGGATTAACACATGCATACAGCTCGGTCGGTTCCCTTGCCAAGCCTTGGATATATTGAGCCACTCCTTGCACCTGTACCATAACATCTATCATTGCCCTGTGTTAGTCCATGATCAGCTGACCGGCTTGCTAGAGTCCCTATACCATTTAACTATTATCCTCATGTAAGGCTCCTTCATACGAGGCGAGTCGCTCCCTTCAATCTCGTAGAGTGGTTTCCAACTCAGTTACCCTTGCTTTCAGTGACTCGTTCTCATATCGAGCAAGACTTAAAGCGACATTATCTTGGTTGTGATAATCATGCAGAAGCCCTTCTAACTGTATCATCTTAGCTTCAAGTTCTTCATTCTAAGCTATTAATCATTGGTTTAGAGCTTGAATGATAGTTAGTTATCAAGCAATTGCATTCATTTCTTCTATCTTCTATCCGGTCAGACCCTGACTGGCTTGGTGAGCTAACTCCAACTGTGCTAGCTAAGCCGTTAAATTCTGAATCTGATCTTGGCTAAGAGTTAACTTTTGAGTGACAGTTTCTAATTCATTAGTCTTTTTTTCAACCTGTTTATGGCTAGCTTCATATTTCTGAGCATAGGTGTCAGTCTTCTTTCTTACCTTCACGAGTTTGATTGTCAGTTCTTTGGCGGTGGTACCCAAGCCATTCCTTTGCAAATTTTGCTTCAATTCTACCTAGTCTTGTCTCAAGTCTTCATGGTTGTCTTCGAGTACCTTCTTCTCTTTTAGGATTTCCTTCCTTCGATTCTTGTGTGTGACCAAGCCAACCGATGCTAGATGGTTTGCAGCTTCAAGGTCAGAGATACACTTTTCTAAGGCACATACACTTTTCTAGCTTTCTCTAGGTCAGAGTGAGCATTCTTCTTATGTTCTTCCATATGCCGAATATTTTGTCAATTTGCACGATGAATGGTATCATTAACCCGTTGAGTCTCCACTATTCATAACCTGGAGTAAATGGCGAACTATCTTTATATACATCAACCTTGTGCATACTCTTCCAAGAACGGTTCATTTTCAGGACTTGTGCTTTGTAGCCATTGCCTTCATGTTTGAAGGTGGATGTATCTAAATCGTGAGTGGCAGGAATGAATTGTATTGAGCTATATTGACATGACACGAGCAGCGGACAATAACCAATTCCACCCCAAATCTCAGGCAAAGGCACCCAATCATACCCCTCACAGCGGTAAGGGAAATTGTCTAGGATTAGCTACAATACCTTCCATCTAAAAATATCATCATGGAGGTCACAGAATGCAGCCATCCACTGATCCTCGATCATTTCTTCAGCCTGGTATTCTTTTAGGAAAACTTTTATGGGAGAATAGGTGGACAGACACATCTGATAGGAGAACTTCAGACCCTAAAAGTGACTTCGGATCCAAATCTCCAAAAGTGAGACGCAGCCTAAGAATCTATCTCCCTCCCTTTTCTTGCATGCTTTTAGCGACCAAAAATCTTCGTTAAGATGGCCGGTGCTGGATTGATCCCCTTCTTGAGTTTATCAAACAAATATGTCGTAGTGTAGTCTATGTGTCCCTGAACCTTGGGGAAGATAACTAACTCGTAGATGCCGAAGACAAACAATTGTCTATTCTTTGGTGGGTCAGGATGGAGATGAATCAAGTCTCGAACATGTCCCCAAATTATACAATCAGATTTTCCTTTTCTCACGATTTTACCATGAAACCAATCCTCGCTCATCCCGATGATATCAGTCAAGTTTTCTAAGAAGGACGACGAGTCTTTAGGTTTGGTGTAGACTTTTCCTTCCTTAAACCTCGGACAATAAAGCAATGTGGTATATTCTTTGATTGTGGGATTTAGGTCCACCTTCCCGAAAGTGAAGCAACTATACCCCAGGTTCCAGAACTGGGTTAGGGGCCTAAACAAATGCATGTCATTTTGGACATTCAGTAGAAGAGCTATGTCACCGAACTCTTGCTGAAAAACTTACTTCATATCCGAATCCCAACTCTTCCATATTTCTTGCAACTCTTGCAGATCATTTTGCCTGGAAATGACTGCAGTGGGCCCGGTAACTTCTGACACATGTCCCGCTACTAGGCTGTCCCCTCTTTCCATCTGTATTCGCTCGGACCAACCTCATATTGAAGCGTTATAACTTTTGGTATTACAGAACCTCTCTCCCATGTCAAATGACTTCTAAAATGATTTGTCCTTGAATCAACACCTATGTATGATGTGAAATGCAAATTGGATGCAACAAAAAAGGAAGAAAGAATAAAATAAAACAAAAAGGAAGTCAGTACAGTGTAATAAATAAATAAATTAAATGAATTAAACGTAAAGCAATAAATAATTCAATAAATTTAAATAATTAAAAGCACGTAGAACATATTCAAAGAACCTAAAAGGGTTACCACTAAACGAATGGAGTTCCGGCATAGATTTAAGGGTAAGCTCTATGGTTCGCTATATGCGGTTAAGTTCTAAACTAAAGGGTACCCGAACTGTCGCTAGGACATCGATTCAGGGGAATACGATCCATATACCATACGGAGGCGTGAACCCCACGAAATATAAGGATCGAATCCCAGAAGCGAATTACAACACCATACGGAAGTGAACACTCTACGAGGCGAAGTAACCGCTCCCACTTAAGGGTTCTAAAGCTAATATATGGTGACAAATTATATCAAACACCGTGTAAACAAACAAGGTTAGAAATTAAACATTAAATTAAATCGAACTTTAATTTTTTCAATCGTTACGATATGAACCCGACTAAGGCTTGACTCTTTTATTTTTGTAAAAATAAAATAGTCCCCAGCGGAGTCGCCATGCTGTAGCGACTAAAAGAAATAGAAGGGTCCTATTTTTCTTGAAAAATTAATTTTGGGGATTTTCTTAAAAATCGTATTTTTTGAATGGATAAAACTGGAGTCGCCACCAGTCACTTGGGTTATGTAGACTGGACACCAAAAATAAAACCAGAGATTTTAAAAAGGTTCGGGAGTCAGTTACGAGTGGGGAATGTTTCGCACCCTCACCACGCCCAAAGATTGGTACCTACGGGTTCGTATCGTATTTATTAAGAAAAATTTAGATTCGACCTAACTTAATTAATAATCCCTAAGATGCATGAATGCATGATCATATAATTTGAACAACGTAACCCACAATACCAAAGGAGATGACGCCCAAATACTCGGGACGACATTCCCACTAGAATATCGGGACCTCGAGTACCAAAATAAAATAAAGCGATAAATTAGACATAGCAATTAATCATGCATGAACTAATATATGAACATAAACAAATGACAACATAAATAAATACGAAAATAATACGTAACATAACACATATATAAAAAAAACAATGACACAATACTATAACGCTATAATACATACGAAATGTATACATATGAAAATTACCTATTATGATATATATAATACACATACTAACATACATCAATAATGATATATATATATATGTACACATATATATTATACTACACGTAGTAAGCACAAAAGAAATAAACAAAAGCATAGCGTATATATGAACAAATATACATGAAACATATTAATATCAACAAAAAAAGCAAAACAAACGAGATGTATCGAACAAATAAATAAATACTTGAACATAAATACACAAAAAAGGACTGAAATTAAATGCATGTAAAAACAATGCTGAAATTTGATATATATATATATATATATATATATATATATATATATATATATATAATATATATATTTAATATATATAAAATAAACAAAATGAACTAGGGATTTAATTGAAAAATAAACAAAATCACGGGACTGAGATAGGTATTTGACCACTAAAACTCGGATTAACACTAGAATAGGAATTAAATTAAAACTTTGGGGAACTGTCAGGGACTGAAGGCGTAATTGGAACAAGTGGAAGGACCTAGGGGTTATTATTTCGGGCGGAGGGGTTTATAAGGTTATTTACCCATTTTGTTTTAAGCACGGGTATATAAGATACTTTTAAAACAAAAATAAAACCTTTCTCTTTCATTTTTTTCAAACTACTTCAAAAATCCCTTCATTCTCTCTGAGAGTTTGAAATTAAATCAAGATCCCAGTAGCTCCCTATCGTGTCAACTATCGTCTGTCGCTGTCGGCCACCGCTCGCCGACGTCGACGAACATCGAAATTAACCCCAAAAGACACATTTTTACCCCAAAATTAAATCTGAAATTTGATTTTTGAAAAAAATAAAGCAAAGCCCTTTTTGAGAAACACGAACCCCCTTTTTTGAACCCCAACCTTCCGGTTCACCCTCATCGGCCTTGAAAAGCCGAGGGATCATCACGAGAATGAGGCTCGTCCATCATCGGAAGCCCTAGGACGGCCAGAGGCTAATGGCGGCCAAGGTAAAGACCGTGACCCTTTATCATGCTATGTTTTTATTTACATGTAAAGATAAAAGAAAGTACCTTTCGAAATCTTTTTTTAATTGATTTCCCCAAAAACTGATTACATATCGGATTTTCTCATCATATATTTCGGTTTTTGCTTTGTCTACAAGAATGGGCAAAATAAATACAAATACTGTAGAGGATTTTGAGTCTAATATCCCCTTCATTTTTTTATTATTTTTGTAGATTGAGGGAGATTTAGTGGTCGTACGGTGACAACGAATTTTCTGGCAGCGAGGGAAGCCGTTGATAATGACACGCGGCGACATCAGAGGGTGAGAGGCGAACAATCTCTCTCAATTATATGAGATCTGGGCTGTTAGATCAAATTTGATCTAACGGCTAAAATCGCTCGAAGATGGACGAGCCTGATGATGGCTGGGCAATGACATGGCAGCTCTAGATAATGACGCGTAGGAGCAGAAGAGCTGGGGCGTGTCTTGCATGCTCGCGTAGGAGACGAACAGTCAACGCGTGATCTCCACTCGAATCTGAATCAATCCTCGTGTGACTGCGCATAGGACACCAGATTAGATTAGGGTTTCTATTAAGTGTTGGGCCAAACAGGCCTTGTAAATGAACTGGACTAAACTATTTAATAAACTGATTGGGTTTTATTTTTTATTATTTGTTCATTTATTTTAGTAATAAATATAATAATAATGATAATAAAATAATTATAATTATAATAAATAATAAAAATTCGGGTCAACAGACTCGAATCAAATTAGTGTTTACAACTTAAAACTCGATTAAAAGATGACACTACTACAGTAAAATTTAGTGTGATGCGGATTTAAATTTTAAGTTGCATGGTTTAAAATTTAAAATTTATGATTAAAAATTAAGTTTTGGAATTTAAAGACTAGAGTTTAGAATTTAAGATTTTAATTTTTTTAAGTAAAACTAACCATATTGCTCGTACATAAAATAATAACCCTATTATCATTAACTCTTAAAAAAACTTGAAAGATTGTTTTTTACAAGAATAAATTTAAGTCATAAATTTCAATCAAACAAACCAAACGAATAATGTAGCAAATAAATAAGCTTATAATCATTTACCAAAGCCACAACAACAAACAATTTAAAACACTGACAGCCTAAATGGTTCAACAAGACAGTGTCACATGTTGACAATCTTACAAACACAGAGCACCGAGGGAGGTATCTCATGGGAAATTATTTGTTTCAATCCCTCCCAAGGACCAAAATCTGTGCCCTATTGTTGCTTTCTTCCCCTCAAGGTTCCTTCAAAATTGTAACATAAATAAAACTGTGTAGACAGGAGCAACATGCGGATCCGAAAGCTTTAATTTTCAAGGTGTTTGTCGACCTAAGAATTCTCAGCCGCTGTGGAATTCGCTTCTGATGGTCCCACCATTTCTTGGAAGGCATCCATATCGATGGTCATCTCTTCAATGTCGGCCTCCACCTCTGTCATTATCTCATCCCTGTCTCCTGCCACTGTAGGTTCAACCCCATTTTGGACTGAATTAGACTGTGGTTGAGCTTCCTCGCTTGCCTTTTCTGGTTCGGGATCTGGCATCATTTCTGGGTAGGGTTTGGTGCAGGCCATCAATGTAGTGGTTACCAGCAAATTCTACAAAGTAGGAAAAGTTAATCATGACTAAGTAGAAAAAAACATAAAACATATAGCTGCTTGCACTTCATTGAATCTTTGATCAAAAAGCCCCATATCAGATTTCTGATATCCGTCGTGCATGCAACATTGACATCTTATCAAAGGAAACAGTAGCACAAATTGATTTGGACTTGGAAAAGAGTAGAATTTTAGAGGCAAAAACAAAGACAGTTCCATTACTTTTCAAACCAGCTTTTGGAGGCAAAAACACTTTTCAAACCAGCTATTTGAAGAGATAATAAAATTAGCTTTGGGGTATAAATTTATCAAAATACAATTTAATTGCCATTTAAGTTAACTTTTACTTTCTAAAATCATGTCTAAAATGGATATTCTAATTTATCACAACACTTTTTTACAGCAATACCAAACATTTTAAATTTCAGACCACACTTTTTTCACAACACTTTTCAGAAGTACTCTTAATCCAACAGCAATGGAGAACTGGCCAAGTCCTAAAGCAATTTGAGCGAAGCAGAAGAAATCGGGAAGGAGTCTGTACTCATTCGATTAGAGACACTACTCTGATGAGCTAATCCATACCCAAACTAAAACAGCCTAAATACATGTAAAGAATGCAATAAAAACTGTAAAATAAAATCCAAGAAAACTTAATCTCTCAACTAGCATATCCCAATTCGGACATCACCAGAGGGGAAGGCAAGGGCCTTGCCCCCCCTTCCTCCCAATGGTAAATTTGTGGTTTAATCCCTTTAGGAATTGTAAAATTTTAAATTAAGACAATGTTAAAAGTGCATTCCCCCTGATAAATCTTTAACTCAATTTTGGCCACAAAAAATTCTGGTTCAGTCCCTGTCTGTAAAGACAGCGTTGGACAATTTTAAAGAATTATAGGCATGACCAAACAAATTAAAAACACATAAACTCAATCATCATTTATAACAGGTCCATGATTTGCAGTCATTGGAATTAACAAAATAATTGCAAGTTTTTATTACCATACCTTTTCTAGTGCTAGGGCAAGCTTTGAGAGTTTTGGATAGATGCTTCTTGCAGCAAGTAAGATCTGTTGAGCATAAAATTTGTGCTAAATTAAATTAAATTTTGATAGAAGTAAATAGAAAAGGTATTACGGCATTTATCACTTCAAGAATTTTATTAGATCCCATCTAGACAGTTTTAAGTTTAAATTAGTTACTGTAATTTCACAATATGTTAAAATTACTCTTCGAACATAAAATTTCAGTATCGGCAGCATTTTCTTAGAATGTTAACTGAAATAAAGAAGTGTAGTAAGAATCTTATGTTAGTACAAAGTTCCACTAGAGCTTAAGGGAAGCTTTACAAGCTATCACTAAACTAACCATGTAATGCATGGTTGAAATAAGCATGCATAATGTTCGAGAAGATGACAATTGACAACTTTGAAATATTGTAAATACTCA
>JAGYYJ010002634.1:0-18347 GCA_019671005.1 Hibiscus mutabilis
TTTTTCCCACCTCGTCTCGTTTTCAAAAGCGTCTCCAATTTTCCATCTTCAGTTTTGCTTTACTAGCTCACATCCTGTCAACATGGGAAGCGGAGTGCATAACAATGTTATTATCGAGGCTAGGCAATATCTTAGTACGGCTTGGGTACAAATATGTCATATATTTTTAAGCTCAATCGACTTTGTCGAGTCTTGGTAGTGATGGTAGTACCAATCTTCACTTCACGTTTCTCTTTCTCGGTCATAGGAATTCCAAAACTTTTAATTTTCCTCGTAAGAAATGAAATCTGTTTTCTTCTCCCCTTCACTACTTTGAGCAAATCATATTCCTCCTCATTATGCGTGCTCTTCAACATCTTTAAGCACATGGGCGTTCAAAATCAATTTTGAATTACATTCAGTCGTTTATAGCGTTGATATCACGGAAACACAAAGAAAGGGAAGCGGGCAAAAAATACATACAGGCGTGAAAAAAATGAATGAATGATTTTTAATGTTTTTGTGTTTTTATTTAGTTTTTAGGGTTTTTAGGGTTTATCTATAGTTTTATTTATTTGCCACACAAGGTTTTATTGAGGAAATGCATCTTTATTAAAATTAAAATCATAATGGTTTGACATAGGCCCTTTACAAAAGATCCTTTTGTTGCCTCTGCCTAAGGCAAAGTGGTTAGTTTTGAGAATTATACATAAAGATTTAAAGGCCTACAGGAATTTCTTACGATCCGATTATTAAGCTCCCAGGCTTGAGTGCGAATCATGGACAAGTACTTGTTTCCTTCTTTCCCATCCATCCACCCAGCGTTGATACCGGCTCCCCAAAGGTCTCATTCAGGTGAAACTCTCTTTCTCCTCAATAACAACTAAGGCATACGCATTCAAAAAGCCTTGAATCTGAAAATGCTGACTCCCGAGGTGGAAAGCGTCATTGGTTTCGTTCAATCTCTTCCCCTTTCAGCTAGCCTTTCTTTCTTTCTTGTTTTTCTCTTCATAGCACGTCTTTCCTTTGCGATTTTTGGGCTTAAATCCCCCCCAAACGATCTCTCTTTTTTGGGATGCTTTAAAAAATTTTCAACCCCCCGATTTTTTTCCCAAAAACCTTTTTTTATCTTTTATTTTAAGGTCCCCCCTTGCCATCTTGGCATTGTTGGGAAAATTTCCGGCATGGAATTTTACTCCCCGGGGGAAAGGTTGCTTAAAAAGCCCCGACTTTAAAATGACTTTCCCAAGTGATCCTCGTCAATTTTGATATAAGTGCGGATAAAAACCGATGCTATGATATCCTCTTACCCAGGCATTTTCGGTTGTTGGAAACCATAGGTAAAACTTTTGATGAAAGGGAAAAAGGGAAGGCTGCGTTTTTGTGCGTGAATCAAGCCCAACGGGGAAGCGTATAGGGGAAAATTTCTATCCCCAAAAAAAGTCGTTCAAACGTGGGCGGCCCAATTTGAAAGGTACTTTAATTTTTCCTTTTTACCTATTGAGTCCCGTCAAATGTTCTCAAGTACAGTAAGCCTTCATGTGAGCTATCTGTCGACAGTTTCTTTAAAAGTTCGGAGAGAACATTCGGGGACCCATTACCCATTACTCGATGAGTGACTACATCTAGAAATATGAAGCTTTGTATCTCTCCCCCATTTTAGATTTCCTAAATCACTGATTGAGGTAAAGTTAATATCTGGCTGATATTATTGGCCAAACCTATCTATGCTGTTAATCGTTATCTCTTCCATACAAAGGTTTGGTTGAGCCTCTTGTAAAAAGCATTGCGGTGACCCTAAGCAACTTAGTGACAACATATATAGATTCTTCTTTGGGGTTGTGAAGCTGCTTTCCACTATACTCATTGTGTTTGAGTATTTTTAGGAATCGTTGGCCTCAGACTCCTTCATGGGCTCGTGATACATGGGGCTCATTCTAAAAAAATCTTTTTGACTTCTTTCTCGACTTATTAGTGCAGCTTTCATCTTGGGCGCGTCCTTGTTACCGTGAAACATGGTGAATAACATCTTCCACTCCTTGTAAAGTGGCCCTTTTCGTTCTTGGTTTCTCCACTAACTCAACTTTAGAAATGAAGTACCTCCTAAAGTTGTCCCTTGTGCAATCATAGTTCAAAGACTTGTTTGCTGTCCTTTTATGGAAAATGATGATGCTCTTGTGTACTATTAGGAGTGAACATTTTGGCCGGTTCACCACTTCTTGCCTTAGCCTTGATCTTAAGGGGCTTAATTCTTAAAGTCTCTCATGATCAGCACTCATCCGATGCTTAGACTTCCATCACTTTTGTGTGTTGTCGTCTTGAAGCTTGTTCTTTGATATCCATCTTAGTTTGGACCATTCATATAAACTCGAACAAAGCTGGAATCTCATTCCCTTCCACCTTCATGATACATCTCACATTTAGGCTCCATTCAATAATCCGGCCTTTATCATTTGCTCATACCCGACTCCAAAGGGGCTTTGATTTCTGACACACATTTTCTTAGACACATTTCCCTTCTTCTTCAATTTCTGCATTTATTTTTGGTAAGTGATTGATGAGGATTCCTACTAGTCTTGGATGTGTCAAATAACATACCTGCAGTTTTTTGTAAATCATTTACCACTCTCTTGAAAGCAGTACAATTTTGATCGTATGCCACTTTAACTAACATGATAATCACATTGTGCCTTTTCATCGTCTGCTATGGCTATCGGAGTGAGAAAGGTGGAACATGTCATTGTTGCTCTCATTTGTGATTTAAAGCAATTTTGAATAATAACTGCGTAGGTCATGGGAATGGGAGCAAAAATAGGTCTTTGAGTTTTTCTACAGTACTAATTTATTCTTTTGTAATTGGATTCGATGCGGCTGAAGTATTAGACTTGTTAAGGACTACCGCCGAGTACTTAGGTTTATAAGTGATAGTCATACTAACCTCATTGTCCTTCTTTTATAAGGCTTTTTTGTTTCACCTCCATAGTTTCATTTTTTGACAGGTGCCAAGATCAATTCCACCATTGCTCCGGTATGTACACCTTAAAGCTCTTAGTAGCATATGTATAATTCAATAATAGAAAGCTCATTTTCGAGTTTCCACGAACATTGGAGTGATCTCATTTTCCAACAGCGGTGGCTGAACTTGAAAACCACGGCATCCACGCCCATCTCTGTGCATATTGGCGAAGCTCTCATAATGTTTTTGCTCCATTCCTTGTAAGACTAGTCGGTTAGGGGCCATGCAGATCACGATGCTTATATTAACTAGATTAAATACCTTTGATAGATTCCTCTAGGATGCGTATGTACGATCAACTATGTATACCAATGAGGCGTAGATCCGATCAAGGCTGTCATGACGGTGAATGAGCAGTTTCTCATTATCAGAAATACATTGACATCTTTTTCGGTAATACATGGTCGGATGTGCCGGAAGGGCAAGTAGTTCCATTGAACTTCTCAAAGTCAGTTTTAAACTTTGGAGCATCACCAAATCCCGATCCACGGACTTAAATCTCTAGCGTCTAGATCGCTATGAGTGTTCCCTTCTTGGAAGGATTTGTTGATTTCCTCTAGCTTGTATCACATCGGTCCCTACATTTCTTGTTCCTTTGGCTCTATCCAGCAACCATTCAGTCGGGTACCTCATAATCTTGGGTTTCCTGCGTTATTGAATCAGGACTCATTTTGGGGCATTAGTAAAATCCTCCCAAATGGGCTGGAATCTAGGCTTAGGTGGGGCAGCCCCCTTGTGTCGAGAATGGCGTAAGCGATCTAAAGTGTGGCAAAGCATCAAAGCTTGGATGTCTTCCCCCTATCAGATCGCACAAACCTAGAATGGCTGTCGGGTGGCCGTATTCTTGAGCTTGCATGTCATTCCTTGATCTTTTCTATCTTGTCAACTTGTACTAGAGTACTTTTTTGGTTAATTTCTATAGTTGTTTATTCTATCTTCATGGCCATTGCTTTAGTTTGAAGCCGGTCTTGTATTTACGTGAGAATTTTGGCTATTTTAAAGTTCTATCTATGGTATATTAATTATCTAAATAACAGATGTATGCAATGTGAGAAGCCTAAACTAATGCAAAACAAACAATAAAGCAAAAATGCATGAATCACGGGCCAGAAAGGTATTGATTTTGTAAGTAATTGCTCAAGTAATTCTTATTGGATGCAAAGGTCATATTACAAAAGATTTTAACTTTTCTCACGAGTACATCTCATTTAGAAACACTACGGCTCCTTGATTTCTTCAATTAACCACATACGTCTTGATCCACTTCTCTCAACGATGTCGTGAAGAACTATAAGCTTGATGGCTAACATCTTTACATGTATCATGTCTTGTATCTGGGTCATGATTCTTTTATTTGATTTTTCTCGTTCTTGAACTCTACGGCATTGTCCTAACCGAGATCAAACCAATAGTCATTGCCCCTCCATTGATATCTTCGAGAACCCGTAATCTTCGTCATGTACTCTGGATAATGCCTTCCCACCTTCTACTTTTCTTCAATGTATCATTTTCACTCGGTAGCTGGAATTGATATAAGAATGATGATTCTGGAACTGTTTAGTAAATGATTAGTGCACTACACGACAACACAACTTCAACAATGGAGGCTTGGCTCTGCTTTTATTTATTTGTTTCATACCGCATTGCAACTCAAACAAAGCGGACCTTGTTGTCATAGGCTTTCTCTTCCATGTAGTAACATTTTCTTTTCTTTTTGGACCCGCTTGTTATTTTCATTCTCACAACAGTAGCTTCCCTCTTTTTTTCTCATCTATTAAGCAATGCGTTTATATTTTCAACTTCTCTCATGCTGCTCTATCTTTCTTTTCCCACAGCTTGCTCAATTCTTGCCTCACTTTACTCACGAAGTCTTCCTCAAAATGGCATTTCGGATCGTAAATTTGAAATTTGAAAATCCACCCTCACGAATCTCAAATTTTGCTTCTAGGTCATATACATCTTCTACCGATCATCTCTCATATACTTGTCTACATCTAGACTTGTCTCGGGAAGATAAGTCCTTACATTCATTTGGCTTTTTGCAAGTTTTCAATCTAAACATTGGCCTCTTTAATTCAGTTCTTAGAATATCAGCCTCAGATGAGACCACCTTGAATGTTCCTCCAGGTTTGCTTTGTCGAGTAGGTGGTAAGATTTTATCATTCACGGCATGTCTCCATACATACGTGTCAGGGTGAACATACAGCAGTGTCATGCTCTATTTCTATAGGTAGCAATGCTTCCATGAATCGTTAATAGTTTGGATCTTCTCTCTGAACTCTCCTTGAGCTTCCGAATTCGATAAGTTAGGCCTATAGGGTGGAGATAGGTTTGGCCTTACCTATTTCCATAAAGTAACATTCTTCCATGCTATCATTGACACTAGTACTTTGTAATTCCACCCCATAGGCCTAACAGCAGCCAGGATAATCATAATCCCTTTTTATACAAAACCTTGGGTGTGACACGTCCATCTGGAACTCTCATGCGATGTCGATCACAGAGAGATCTCGGAAGATATCAACCCACTTCTTCCTCTTAGCTACGGCTACTTCTTTGCCAAAAATTCTCGGAGTAGGGAAAGTTTGAAGTGTATGTTAAACAGCATGGGTTGGACACTTCTCAGTAGCTAGAGGGCCCAAACACGGAGAAAGGTACATCCTCACGACGCCGCCTTTAAGCTTTCGACGCGCATTCAAAGAGATGAGAAGTTTCTGCTGAGTCACGGTGCTTGCTTTGGGTTGGTTTCCATTTTCACTGCTCAAAGAAATCTAGCATGCGTGCGTCGATGTTGCCTTATGCCGGAAAGATAACCAAGTCGTAAATTACTATAGCCAAGAGATCCACTCTCTCCCTATGGATGAGTGGAAATTATGTTTGGATGCTTCCACTCAAGGAAAGGAAAAGTTGCCCCCTATTTTCAGAGATCTTTTACCCATCTATCTCTCATACCAACAAAGATTTGAGCCTCAGTGGACATTCTTGTTCTTAAGAGGTTAAGCATAGACTAAATCCTTCTTCACATGGGTTGAAAAGTGCAAAATATTCTTCAAATGTAGGCATCATATCTTCACCATTAAAGTAAAATAACAATATCCAAGATTCTGGGGTGAATCAATGCTTTGAGAGAAATGGTACATCCACACTCACCTCTATCTATAGTGTCTCTATCATCCTAAATCGATATCAAGATACTACTGTCTGCAAATCCAGTTACCTCTATCAGTGTGGACCTGATCTGGTTGACGCCTTATGGGCATAATCGATGTTTTGTCACAAGCGATCATTTGTCAAACTATCTCCTTGTGCTCCATTTGATTGACCTCGGACAGTGACATACACATCGCATTGTCTTCTTTCTTTTTTGTACCTCCACATCCATGACAATAGTTATTTTCTAATCGCAGCAAACGCTTGAGAATCAACCCCTTCTAGATATGGAGCGAGGATGCAAAATAAAAACAAAAAAATAAGACAGAAATGACAATACTTCAAAAACACAAGGTCAAAATAATTTCATTGTACAAATAGTAATAGGCGGTGCATTCCAACACTTTTGGACATATCTCACGGACTATTACAAAATAATTTTGACCAAAATCAAAGCCTAAGGTTTCACGTGGCTCTAATGAGACAAGCTTCTAAAAAGCTCTCATATGGTTTTTGGTTCTAAAGGGTTCTGAATTTTCCTTGCTGTCTACTAGGGTATGAGGCCCTTGTTCTCACCCATTATAGGCAAGCAGATCAAGTTGCTTCGGGGGATCCATTTTCTATGCCCACTATGAAGGATCAATATTCTTACAAAAACATAGGCCATATGAGCGAGAAAGGTACTTGCTAGGCCCATGTGAAGAATCGGTATTCCGCGAAACAATGGCGTTTCCCCTCCTTAGCAGTGGGACCAAGCGGTGCTTAAGCTTATAACCAAATTTTACATCGTAAAAATGAGACCATTTTCAATAAATGGACAATTAAGTTAAATTTTATATGAACTTACAAATTCCAACATTAAAACAAAATTTAATCGACTTGTGGCTTGCGCTCTTTTTTGTTTTTAAAAACAAGGGTCCCTTTTTTGTAGTGTCAGTAATGTCACAAAAATGTTAGTTTTTTTAAATAAATAGGTCAAAACAACAAAACAACCAATCTTTTTTTAAAAAGGTATGATTAGGTCACCTAAAATATGTCATTTTAATAAAATCATTTTTATTTTATTAAAACTTTTGATTTATTCTTTAAAAAACTCAAAAAGCGGTTTAAAAGTCGTCATACGGCATGGGGAAGGGTTTTGTTTTTTTAAAAACAAAAATTGGTACCTTTCGATTAAATTTTTTAATGTTGAATTTGTAAGTTTGTATAAAAATTTAAATTCTTGTCCCATTTATGAATATAATTCCATTTTAATGGCCCCTACCATCAGGAGGTAAACTTTAATCCATTACTTCTTTAACCCGTTACTAATTTTGGTAGGACACCACATTAATTATTTCACTTTTTAACAAACAATCAAAGAAATAATTAGTGTGTTAAAGTTTTTATTTATTCTAAGTTAGTGATTATTAACCTAAGAATGTATAAATAAATTTACCTAATGAGGTTCAAATGTAATTAGGTGTATTTTTATGAATTTTAAATGTGAAGAAAAATTTTTTTTTTTTTTATTTTAAGGCTCCAACTAAAGTTTTTAAGAACTTAATCCAGATGCTATCTAAACTAAAAATTAATTTAAATATACAAAATAAAAAAAATAAAAATGAATTAAATGAAAAAAAAGGTAAGACACAATTATTTAAAAGAAAGTCAACCACTTTCTTGAATCAATTAATATCAATATTCAACCAATTTTACAAGAAAATGTAAATTAAAATATCATTATTTTCTTTAAAACAAGATTTTCAAAAGGTTTTATAAAAAATAATTAAAAGTGAGTCAAAAATAAAAAATTATAAAAAAATCAAAGGAGATTTTGGACTTAGTGACCATTTTGAAGTAATTGAAAATATAAAGACTTGCGTAACAAAAAGAAAGCGGAGGATTTAATGAGAGGGAATTAGTGAATTTGTTTAAAAAACATGTGGGTATAAAACCCTTTTTTTATAAACACCTTTTTATTTTTCTTCTTTTTAAAATTTTTGGATCAAACACCCATTTTACAATTTCTCTCAAATATTCATCTTTTCTTCAAGTGTCATCACGGAGGCGATTCATCATTGATGACCATAGTCATACATGCCACCTCGAGAGTCCTTCAAAGTTAACCCAATTTTAAATCAAATTTGAATTTCAATTTTATAGCTCAAAATCGGGGTAAGATTGCATACGATTCTCATCACAACAAAATAAAAAACTAAAATAAAGACAAACTAAAACTAAAAAATGCCTAAATCAACTTGAACACTTGAATTCTTGAAAAGAACTTGAATCCTTTTTTTATTTTTAATTTTCTTTTGTGTGTTACAATGCTTGGGAGTTCAATTCAATATTAAACTTACCCGGTAAAATTTTCATTTGATGCAGATTTGGAGCTGATTGATTTGGCCTTTTCGGGTTATGTTTGATTTTGCTTTGTTTGGTTGATCCTTAATAAGTTGGGGTTGATTTCCAATCTCATTGATTCCCTTTCCTTTTATTGGTTGCAAGCTTTGGAAGACGTAGGGAAGGGGTGCAGTGCATGGGGCTTCGCATTGTGATGCTGTCTCCGAATCTTTTTGACCAAATAAGACCATTGGAACCAATTTGGATCAGCGGTTGGTAGTTATTCTACCGCAGTTGTCTTAAAATAAAAACTTAGTGGGGGTTTTTATTTGGCCCTAATGGAGTTTTATTATATTAGGTTTTAGTTAGGACTAATGGACCCTATTTTAATTAAATGTATTATTATTTAAACTAAGTGGCATCTTTTAAATAAATAAAAATAATAAAATAATAAATAGCGTGAAATCTTTTGACAACAAATATCAACCAACAAAATCTGCAAACTTATACCTTTTAATTCTTCTTTAATTAATAAACAAAACATCATAATTTTATTTCTTTCATCTCCATAAACGTTGTCACTAAGCAACCACACCAAAAACTTTTTTTTTTGACAATGGGTACAATTAAGATTTTAGTCCTCCAACAACCTTTTATTCCTAGTGAAGAAGGCGATTCTTGGGAGTAATTAAATCCTTGTATTTCTTAACATTACTATGACTATCAGCGTTGGATCTTTTAATTTAGTCACTAAGGCCATAAATTCTTTTCCAATTTAGTTAACCGGTAAAAGGACACCCCTAGTCTTTAGTAGCCATATAGCAAATCTATATAATTTTATCTTTATTTCTAATCACATTCAATAACTCATTTCAATCTTTACAATTTAGTCCTAGGGCAATTAATGATCAATAATTACAATTTTCGTCGATCAATCACATTCATTGATTCTTACCCGATAAAAACAAATTTTTGATTATAGTGAATTGATTAAATTGGTTTGGAGCAGCATTGACCCATCTCTCCCCTTTGAAAAAAGAGGACCTCGAATTTCTCCAGGGTTATAAATAATATGAGCAATTCATTGGGATTCAATTTGTCTTGACATTCTTTGCCTTAAGTTAGCCTTATTACCATGATGCCATTCGATGGGTCTAATTTGTTTGGAGGGTGATTCAGGTTGCACTTCAATTCTAAAGATAAATTTACGGATGGGTCTATGAGTTCAAAGATTCCCTTAAGCTTTTAGCATTCTTTAAACTTATTTCTATGTCATTATCAAAATTTCATGTTTTTATGGCTTTATCTAGTAGCATATAACAATGACTTATCTTATCTTGAGGAATACACATAACAGCAGGCTCTACTAGAATTCTAAAAGACAATTCTAACTTATTTTCTAAAGGGGTTCCACAAGGTCTATGCCATCCGTAAGTTAATGGTTTTTGGCGATCAACCTGGAATGAAACATAGATTGTTATGGAACCTTATAATATAACCAGTTAAACCATTTTAACATTTTAAGATTCCAAGATAACTACCATATGATCATTAACATGAACATTATAAGCTACACGGTACTCTTGTCCATTAAAGAATGATGGGTCATCTTGGCGGTTAATCAAGCTAACGCCGAAATAAATAACCCAAGGTGGCATATCGAGAATCAATGAGATGTTTATTCAAATTTAAGGGTTTAGTGTTCTCTAAACTCTGCCCTACGATACCAGTGTAACTATCTTTTGAGAGTTAAGAATGTGGAATGCCAGGTGAAAAGCGTTATCGGTGAATACTACGAATTTTGCGTTCCTTTAGGTTAACCAATGACATGCGCTAAACAATGAACTAACAATGTTTTTAGACCCAATGAATGACAGGTTTGTAACTATAAACTTAGATGGCAAACCATAATTAAAGGATTTGGTAACATTATATCATTTTGGATCTGTTGTAATTTAGACCCTTAAGAAGTAGTTATATGCCAAGTTTGATAAGTGTGAGTTTTGGCTCACTCAAGTTTCATTTCTAGGACGTATAATTTTATGCTAAAGGTATTCAAGTAGATCTAAAATATTCAATCTATAGTGGAGTGGAGCCACCAAAGAATATTAGTAAAGTTTGTAGTTTTCTTAGTTTTGCTGATTATTATAGAAGATTCGTTAAAGGATTTTATATAATAGCAGCACCATTAATAAATCTTGCGAAGGATATTCTTTTAAAGTGCGTGAAGACAGCGCATTTTGAGCAAACAAGCAGGTGTTGACACATGCACTAGTCTAACCCAACGGCAATATAGTGATGTAAAGACCCCACCATATATAGTGTGTGCATCGAAAGGCAAGGTTATTGGATGTGTTTAAAGCCACACTAAGATGAACTACCCTACTCATGATCTCAAGTTAGTTCGGTTGTCTTTTGCCTTAAAATTTGGAGGCATTATCTTTCTAGAAAAATGCTTTATCTTTACACCGATCATAAGAGCCTCAAATACATGTTAACTCAAAAGGAAGCAACCTTCGTCAAAGGAGATGGATAGAAACTTCTCAAAGATTACAATCTTGTAATTGACTATCACTAGGCAAGGCAGCGTTATAGCCTAATTACACTCAGCGCAAACCTTCACCTAGTAGTATCAATATTAAGCATTAATTATCAAATTGACACTATTGTATTGAAATTTTGGTGCCGTTATTGTATTGTAGCTCCTGAGTCATCAATGCTCATTTTAAATTCACTACGACCTTTGGTAGTTGGACTTCAGATTCAATCTACCATTGTGTTGAATCAAGTCATTACAAGATTCAACATCTAAATTTCAAGCCATTGTTTTAAACATCAAGTAATCTGATCCCGATTTCAAAAGTTAACTCTAAGGACTCTTGTGTTTCAAGAATAGGATTTGTATACCAAAATGATGAATCCCTTTGTAATGACATTTTCAAGAAAGCTCATTTTAACCTTTGTAGTTCACCCGAGGGCAATAAAGATGTAAGGACCTCCGGGAATTATCTTGGTTGGCCGGTATGAAGAAGGCTATTACAGAGTTTGTATCAAGGTGTCTTATGTGCCAAGTGAGTCAGAGTGAGCATTGTGTTCCCACATGATTATTGCAACCTATTAAACTTCCTCAATGGATGGAAAGAATAACCATGTACTTTGTCAAGTGGTCTATCGTTGATTCAACTAACATGATGTTATTTGCGTCATTGTTGATTATTTTACCAAGTCAGCTCATCTTTACCTGCTCGGAATAGACTACGGTCTTCCCAAGTTATCTTACTTGTACATCAAGAAAATGGTGGACTCATTGAGTACCTAAAATCAATCATCTCTGATCGAGATCCCCATTTTGCTTGCGTTAGAAAGTATTACAAGGAGCTACAGCTTTCCCGAGTCAATCTCAGTCGACACTTTGCCCCTGGTCACGATGCTTGATTAGAAAGAGGTGATTCAGATATTGAAGACATGCGCCGTGCATGTCATTGAGTTTGAAAGAGACTTGGGAGATATCCCTACCTCTCATCGAGTTTTCTTATATAATAGTCATCAATCATCTATCAAAATGGCATGCATTGTAAAGCATTATATGGTATAATGTAGAACGCCATTATGTTGGTTTGAGCTCGGTGAGCAAGATGTTGGACCCCTGACACTGAGAAACTAAAGAATGGATTGCCATCATTCATGGCGTTTGAAGGTTGCCTTGCGACAGAAGGCCTACAGTGATCTTAGGAGGAGGATATACAAGTTGATATTGGTGGTGAAAGTTTTTAAAAGTCTCTCCATGGAAGACAAGACACTTCGTTTTGGTAAAACTAAATCCTCGATTCATTGGACCTTTTAAGGTGATTGAAAGAGTTGGTCATGTGAAACACCGATACTTTGCCTCAGGAGTTAAGCAAGATTCACGATGTATTCCATGTATCGATGCTCCCGCCAAGTATAGATCCAATCCATCTTATATTGTTGAACCCGAATTGATGGAACTTCCTTCGGCGAGTATGAGGAGGAACTATACAAATATTTAGGGGAAGTCAAGACTTTAAAACAAAAAATATCCCTCTAGTCAAAATGCTTTGGAGAAGCCACAAAGGATCGAAAGAAGCCACATGGGAATCGAAAGAGATCATGAGAACCAATACCCGTCTCCTTTAGTTGGTGGGTGAGGACAAATTTTTCTTAAGGGGAAGAGTTGTAACACACCAATCGGAGCCTAGTAAATTTAGTTTGACAATCAAAATTTTTTGGAAAGTCAAATTATAGTATTAACCTTGGTGGCCAATTATTGGATTATTGAATCCTAATTAAATATTGATATTGGTTGGGATCCCGTTGTAAACATTGAAACATGTCTAGTGACTAAATTAAGAAAATTGAGTTAGGGACAAAGTATAAGGAGATTAAGGTTGAAGGGATAACCTTTGTAGCCCTCCTCAATAATTATCATCCTTTATGTGGTCATTTGGGTGAACTTCTTCATCCATGAAAGCTAAATATTAAAATAAGATAAATAAAAGTTGGAAGAGACTTATCGGATAATCTTTAATCAAGCACCACACTACCTTCATATTCTTCCTTTAGCTTTGATCAAGCAAATACCTCCATTGGAAATTATCTATTTCTTTCCAATTTCTTTATGCTACAGTGTTGCTATCGACGGGTAAGCAAAAGCCTTCATTAATTCATGATTCCATGATCAATTCATGTTTAATTCCAAGTTCAGAATCAAAGAACCTAGAAATTCTCTGGAGATAACATGCTCAATTATTATTGCTTTTCATAGCTATTAAGTTGCTATGAATATATTATCAATATTAAAATCACTTGTAATTCCTATTTCCTTGTAGCTCAAAGGAATCAAGGTGAATCACCAAATCATCAAATTCAATAAGCTCAGAACAAAGGAATTGTCATCAAGGAGCCTTGAAAACCCCAAAGTATGGTGGTATGGCGAAGTCTAAAGAATGTCTAGGTACTATCTGATTTCATTTATATTGACATATTGCATTTCCATCATTAAAATCAAGGTATGGTTATATAGAAAACCTTGTTAATTAGTATGTTGGTAAGCTTGTTAATCTTATTACATTGTCTAAATTGATTATTGAAACATTGAAAAAGACATATTGATGTGCACTATATTCATTATCCTTAGTATTACCATGTATATTGTGTATAATATGGCCTAAGTATTGAATCCTTTGATATGAATGGACGCAGGATGCAATTGTACCATAGAATTCCCTTGAGGCTCATTAGTGCGGGTAGACTACGGTCCTTGAGCTAAGGCTCTGTTAGCGATGTTGGCGGGATGTGTTAGTGTTGGTCTTATTAGCGATGTTGGAGGATATTGACCATTTATTGGTAGCGATGTTGGTTGAAATTCCATCCATTATGTCGATCTAATGAATTAAGATATTGAAATTATTGATAAACATGATTTGAGATGCACTTACATTTGATATACATGTTAATATTATTGACATTCATGTTATCATTGTTGACTACCCCAGGGTATATAAGCCTAATGCACCCTTTTTCCCATTTTTTAGGTTGAAATTTAAATTTGGGAATCGGGGATCAAAAGGGGGGCTTTTTGAAGAAAACCCCCCAAGTTCATGTAATTAAACTTTTTTTTTAAACTCCTAGAAAGGTGGCATGGGTCTAAACATGTTGATTTCCCCCATTTTGTGTGTATATGATGCTCCCTTATTAAAAAGGATTCTGGATGAAACATGACATGTTGATAAAAGTGTTAAAAATGGTTTCCATAATAAAATCAATGGTTGGATTTGAAATGGGGGGAAAAACTTGACATGTGCATAAATTAAGGGGTTTAAAAAAATTTTCCCAAAAAATTTTTTGGTTGAAAAAGGTTAAACCCTTAATTTGAATGGATAAAAAAATTTATTTTAGGCATCAGTTTTTTGGGAGGATTTAAGTCACGGGTAAAAAGAGAAAACTTAGTCACGTCTGAATACGACATTGGCATAGGGTCATTTCACTCCGGGTTTTTCCCGTATAGGAGGTTTTCTTTCACCCCTGGGAATTTTATTTAAGGTCTTACCCGGAAAAAATAATAAAAGTACCATATTTTACCCATTCGACCCACGAAAGTTGACTTTTTGGCGTTGACCATAAATATTGATCCCGGGTTTAAAGTACGGGGCTTAAATGAAATAACCATTTTAAATGTAAAGGGCGGGGGCCCCCAAATACGCCCTAGGTTTTTTGATCGGTGATGGGTTAAAGGAATCGAATCTAACAAAGGGCTCAAAACGTCCCGTCGGATGTATTTGTTTTCCCCCGCCCCCTTGCTTGAAAATCATTTTTAAAGAATCGAAGGCATGCGTCGGCCTCTCGGTATCGGTAAATTTTTAAATTTGGGTTTAAAAAAAGATAAAAAAAGGTTTTAGAATTTTGCAAATTGGTCCCAAATCTTATAGTGTTAAATTTCTTTTTGGAAATCAACAGACAAGACCTTGTAATTTACTAATTTTAAAAATTTAGTCCCAAATTATTCTTGGTTTTTTTTTATTTATTATTGTAATCATCGATCCGGTCAAAAAAATTTTTTCCTTTTAGTAATGCTTTTGACCTAGATTCTTTTTTGGACAAGGAAGGGGGTGTTTACTTTTGGGGTATGGAGCTAGGGTTTAAATTCGATTTAGCATAAAAAATCTTAAATTGTTATTGCATTGAATAGGGCCCGGGGGGTTTTATTATTGTTGATTTAAAAGTAATCTTACCCTTTTTTCCTTTTATAGTATATGTTGTAAATAAAAGCCCCAAGAAGTTGAGAAATATGGTCTTCAACACTGGCGAGGAGAAAAAGGGGGGAACCCCAAATCCAAAAAATTCCTCATAAAACTCAAAACCAGGGAACCTATTTTTGGGACTACAAAAATTTTAAATGTTCAAGAACATTTTGAGATGTTCAAATAGTTTATGGCTACTCTTAAGTCAAAGCGGTTTGCCAATTTTCCCCGTAGCTACTAGTTCTCGCCCAAAGGAAATTTTTTGATAAGCTAGCCCCAACGGGAGCTACTACCATTACAAAAAAGTGGTGGGGTTTTTTGAAAGCAAAAAATCTTGTTGGACAACGAAAAAGTTTTGCCCAAAGAAATTCGCGTTGGATAAAACATAAATTAGAGTGTGCCTTAGCCCCCCCTTTGGGGATGAGGTTTGGTTTTGGTGGGAGCCCACTATGCTCCTTTAAAGAAGTTGTAACCTAGGGTTTTTTGCTGGGTTCGGAAGAAATATACCCAAGTTTTTTTGGGTAAAAAAGGCGAGGATTCTTCCACATCTCAAGAAAGGGAATAAGATGGGGGAAACAAATACCCCACGATTTTATAAATTGAAAAGTATAGACTGAGTACATCGAAAGAAGATGAGAAATATAGAATCGTTGGAAAGGTTAAGTGAGAACCGCCCCTTTTGCTCCCCACCTTGGGGATCAAAGATTTCCAGAGCTTGTGAATCGAGCAATCTTTATTGGGGCACAAAAGGGGTTTGAGGTTTGGGGGGCCCCCCCCGATCTGAAAAAGGCCTAGAGATAGTTCTTGCCCCAGCCTTAAGAAGGTTAAACTCAAGGTTTAAAAAACAATACCCCAGCCCCTCCGGTGCGGGAATTTTGCCAAGCCACAAACCATGTCCCCAAAACCCGAAGAACAACCTCCTTAAGGGGACTTGAGGGGGTTTGGGATCTAAATATTCATCGAATTTTCGGAGGAGGCATCCCCGGCGTGTTTAATGTCGGAACATGTTTTTCTTTGGGGAACAAGGCCCATTTTATCAAAAAATTTTTAAAAATAAAATCCAAAAAAAATTATTTGGTAGGTACAATGTCTCGATAAATTTTTAGGGTAAGGAACAAAAAACAAGGTTCATGAGAGGGTTAGGAAAAACCTTTTGGGGGCTCTGGGGAACTCAATCGACAAAAATCCAAAACTTTAGCTCAAAATTTAAACATTGAGGAGTAGGGAAAAAGGGTAGGATCGGACATTATAGTAGGTACTATTGGTATTCCCCCCTTTTTTTGCATTGATTGATCCCGGATCCCTGTTTCCTTTATAAATGTAAGTGTTGATTAAAAAATTTAAGTTAATTTTTTAGGGGCCTATGGGCCCCTGAAAACACTATAACCAACCTTTTGGGGGGATAATGTTTTTAATTGGTCTAGTATGTAAAATTTTCCCCTCATAATCAAAGGGGGTCCTTATCGTCCCGTCCCCATGCCCCCATTCATAGGGTTTTATGTTATTTTGGGGGTTTATTGGCTCGGAGAGCATTTGGGGGGATTGCTCGAAAAAAGTTTAAAACTTGGGGCTTTTAAAAGGGGTGAAATTTTTTTATGGACCCCTGGGGGTAAAAATCATTTTTTTTGTACCGGTAGTGGGGAAGAACCTCGGTTGAAAGATATAAAATCTGGAAAAAAATTCCCTGGGGATGTGTTTCTCAAAGAAACTTTTGGGTTTCCACTCACATGTGAAGTTGAATTTGGGATTGAAGTGAAACCCGGAACTATACTTTTCCATTGCCCCCCAATACGCCTCGATTTTGGTCATGCGGTTTAAGGGGCTAGGGGGGTGGTAAAATTGGGAAAGGTTAGAAAAAAAACAATTCGAAATAAATATTTTTAGTGGGGAAAAAAAATTTGGAAAAGGGTTTAAAAAATTATTAATTATTATATAAATGATTTTGGTGAAATAAATTTTTAAAAAATTGAAATTGGAAGGGTGATTTTTTTGGTTGGTGCCCAAAAATTTAAAAATTTTTAAAGCTTTTTGGTGACTAGTTTGAAAAAGGGGGTAAAATTCTTAGAATCCTTAGGAGCTATTTTACCAATTTTTGGGCGGTAGTTTGTCCCTAAATTTAAAGGGTTTTTTAACATGTATTTTTTTAAAGTTTAATTAAAAGATGGAAATTTATTGATTTCATCAAAATTTTACCAACTTTTCTCCCCCATTCTAATTTCCAAACACTCTATTCTTGATTTATAAATGATTCTTCATCATTGGTTTACAAAATCCCATTGAAATCTTATGTTTTTCAAGCTTTAATCAATCAATTGAGGAGAAATCTCACAATAAGGTTAGTTCATTTTCTCCTCTACTGAATAGTTCTTTATTGATATTCCCAGTATTTGATCATGATTTATGATTTATAATCTGTTTTTAGTATTTGAGATTGATTTTAAGCGGTGTTGGATGTTTTATAATGTTGATAAGTTGTTTTTAACATTAGAATCCTGAAACTCCTTGAATCCCCTAATTATTTAGGTTTTGTAATTTGTGTTTTTGAGGTGTTGTGGTGGCTATTTAGTTGTTGGATATATAAGGATGATGTAATCTATTTTTAAGTGTTGATTGATGTTAATGGAAGTGTTAGATTGATAGTTTGATTTGAGTTATGTTTGGAAATAGTTAGATGATGATTTAGAGGCTGTGGTTAGTTAATTGTGAAAGGTTGTTGATATTTTGTAGAATTTTGCTCGGTGGTTTGAATGCATTGGGATTCATTAATCCTCTTTTTTGTGTGGTTAAAAAAAGAGGAAAGGGGAGTGGAAATATATTGGCTTTGGGGCTTCAAATGTTTGAATTCCCTTTTGGGGAATTGAGGTTTCGTGTATCGGTGAGTGGGAAAATGGATTTTTAACTTTGGGGAAAAGGTTTATGGGGGTTTAAACTTAGCTTGAAACATTGGTTTAAACTTTGGGAAATAAGTATAAGTGGTTTTTTTCTCTCGGTTACGCTTTTAAAAAGGTTTTATGAACTTTTTTTAATTTCATGGTACCTATTGTTTTTTAAACGTGTTTAAAGTATTTGGGGAAAACTTTTTTTTAATCATGATATTTTTTGAAGGATGCATGTGATAA
>JAGYYJ010003067.1:0-22071 GCA_019671005.1 Hibiscus mutabilis
AGAATTTTGTTGAATTACCAACAATCATAGTAGCCACTTTAAGCTTCTTTAAGCGTATCGGCCACAATCACGTCCTTTGCCAAAATCAAACATCCCCTCATTAGCCCTACTTTTTAGGTCACGATTCCTTTATACCAGCACTCGCTATCCCTCTCGAGATCCTCCCCACAAGACTCAACATCAACTCCGGTAACAATCACACTTTGGACCAATTGCTTCTTCCATTTATACCACTTTCTGACTTGAAACAGCTCCCCTCCAAGATGTAAATTAACATGTTCATCAATTTGTTGTTGTCTCAATTTTGAAACGACACCTTTCAAGCGATGAAGGTGCAAGCATTTCGGAGATCAATTTTACTAGGTATCCCCAAATCGCACAATGTTCTAAATGTGCCCTCCGGACCAAGCATGTACTTGAACTCCACAAGAGGACAACAATATCTCCTATTAGGGATATTAACATCAATGGAAACCATTCCATAACATTCTCTTACCATTTGTCCAATTGATGTTCCTCTAAAACCTTCTTTCTCACCGATGTATCAGCGAACATCAAAGCACAGAGACCTCATTCTCATTGCGTGAAGCCTTCGCATTTAGCATCACTAAATTCTTTGCAAGATCTCGCAGATACTAAATGACTGTCAGAGAAAACCCTTTGCATAAATTGTTGAGAATATCCAATTTATCTCCATCGACCACACCTTCCAAACCAATTTTACCTCCGTTTGAGTATCCGATTTACATTGCCTTTGGCAATTTAGGAGGCAATTTTTATTATTGCCTTTGTCTGTTTGTGATTGAGATACCTCTTCTCGACATCGCTCTTAGGATCGGATCATTTTTTCCTCCGTAACGTATCTCCGTACTCTCAATGCCATCTATACTGACACCCTTGAACCATATAACCAAAATCCATCAAATCTTTCAATCACCCTTTTCGCATCTGCCTTCAATTTCAATCGGATGAAACCAAATCGAGACTCATCTCTCGCTCTTTTATACGGAACAAAAACATTAACCACAATCCCATGTCGATCAAAAACTTGCCAGATGCCTTTCCAATGCAATTGAAGTGGTAGATTCACCACAAATAATGTCCAACATTGTTGTTGATCAGAACGTTCTTTCCCTCAATGCGATTTCCCCTGTGTGTGCGCTGCCATTTCAATTTTAAATTTTATGACTTAAAATATTTAACTATGGGCTTTTGAACATGATTATACATAATGTCCAACACTGTTGCCGATCAGAACGTTCTTGTCGTGCATGTCTAAATGGGCTTTACAAGATTATAAATATTTAGTTATGGTTTTTGAACATGATTCTTTAGTTTAACCACATTTTTAGAAATTTTTTCTAGGTTAAAATTCCAATGGGTCCACTATAAAGCCCATTTAGACATGCAAGCCATAAACCACAACAAAACGACCGAAAAATAAGATTAAGTCATATTTTATAACTTAAAATATTTAGGTATGGGCTTTTGAACATGATTCTTTATCTTATCTTCATTTTTAGAATTTTTTACTCGGTTAAAATTCCAACGGGTCCACAGTAAAGCCCATTTAGACATGCACGCTTTAAAACCCAACAATACGAAAGAAAAATAAGATTAAATCTAATTTTATGACTTAAAATAGTTAGTTATGGGCTTTTGAACATGATTATATACCTTAACCTCATTTTAAAAAACTTTTAAAAAAAAATTCCAACGGGTCCACTATAAAGCCCATTTAGACACACATGCCTTTTAAACCCCAACAAAAATATAAAATAAGATTAAATCAAATTTTATGACTTAAAATATTTAGTTATGGTCTTTTGAACATGATTATATAGTTTAAACTCATTTTTTTTTTTTTACTCAATTTAAAATTCCAACGGGTCCTTATAAAGCCTATTTTAGACATGCACGCCTCAAACCCAAATAAAAAAAAAAAAAATAAGATTAAATCACATTTTATGACTCAAAAAATATTTATTATGGTATTTTGAACATGATTATATAGTTTAACCTCATTTTCAAAAAATTTTACTTGGTTAAAATTCCAACGGGTCCACTATAAAGCCCATTTAGACATGCATGCCTTAAACCCCAACAAAATGGTTGCAAAATAAGATTAAATAAAATTTTTTTGAATTAAAATATTTAGTTATGGGCTTGAAAATATGATTATATAGCTTAACCTCATTTTAAGAACTTTTTACTGATTAAAATTCCAACGGGTCCATTATAAAGCCCATTTAGACATGCACACCTTAAACCCAACAAAACAACCACAAAATAAGATTAAATCAAATTTTATTCATTAAAATATTTGATTATGGGCTTTTAAATATGATTATATAGTTTAACCTCAATTTTAGAACTTTTTACTAGGTCAAAAATTCCAACGGTCCACTATAAAGCCCATTTAGACATGCACACCTTAAACCCCAACAAAATGGTACAAAAAAATAAGATTAAATCAAATTTTATGAATTAAAATATTTATTTATGGGCTTTTGAACATGATTATACAGCTTAACCTCATTTTTAGAACTTTTACTCGGTTAAAATTCCAACTGTCCAATGTAAAAAGCCCATTTAGACATGCAAGCCTTAAACCCCAACAAAACCGGAAGAAAAATAAGATTAAATCAAATTTTATGAATTAAAAATATTTAGTTATGGGCTTTTGAACATGATTATATAGCTTAACCTCATTTTTAGAACTTTTTAATCGGTTAAAATTCCACTTGGGTCCACTATAAAAACCATTTAGATATGCACACCTTAAACCAAACAAAACAACTGAAAAATAAGATTAAATTTAATTTTATGAGTTAAAATATTTTGATTATGGGATTTTGAACATGATTATATAGTTTAACCTCATTTTATAAATTTTTACCGTTAAAATTCTAACGGGTCCATTGTAAAGTCCATTTAGACATGCATGCCTTAAACCCCCAATAAAATGGTTGCAAAATAAGATTAAATCAAATTTTATGATTTAAAATATTTAATTATGGGATTTTTTGAAAATGATTATATAGCTTAACCTCAATTTCAAAAATTTATAAATGATTAAAATTCCAACGGGTCCAATGTAAAGCCCATTTAGACATACACGCCTTAAAACCCCAACAAACACAAAAATAAGATTAAATCAAATTTAAGACTTTAAAATATTTAGTTATGGGCTTTTGAACATGATTATATAATTTAACCTCAATTTTAGAAATTTTCTTGGTTTAAAATCCAATGGGTCCACTATAAAGCCCATTTAGACATGCACGCCTTAAACCCTAACAAAATGGCCAAAAATAAGATTAAATCAGATTTTCTATCTTTTAAAATGTTTAGTTATGGGATTTTGAACATGTTTATATAAACTCATTTTTTGAACTTTTAAATTGATTAAAACTCAATTTTAGAACTTTGTTAAAACTCCAGCGTGTCCACTATAAAGCCCGTTTAGACATGCACGCCTTAAACCCAAAAAAAGGCCAAAAAATAAGATTAAATCAAATTTTATGAACTAAAATATTTAGTTATGGGCTTTTTAAACATGATTATATAGATTAACCTCAGTTTATAAACTTTTACTCGTTTAAAATTCCAACGGGTCCACTATAAAGCTCATTTAAACATGCACGCCTTAAAAACCCAACAAAATGGAAGAAAAATAAGATTAAATCAAATTTTATGTATTAAAATATTTAATTATGGGCTTTTGAACATGATTATATATCTTAACCTTTTTTCATAATTTTTTACTTGGTTAAAATTCCAAATGGTCCACTATAAAGCCCATTTAGATATGCGTCTTAAAACCCAACAAAATGGTTGCAAAATAAGATTAAATCAAATTTTATGAGTTAAAATATTTGATTATGGGCTTTTGAATATGATTATATAACAACCTCAATTTTAGAACTTTTTACTTAGTTAAAATTCCAATGGGTCCACTATAAAGCCCATTTAGACATGCACGCTTTAAAAACCCCAACAAAACAAGAAAAATAAGATTAAATCAAATTTTATGAGTTAAAATATTTGATTATGGGCTTTTAAACATAATTATATAGCTTAAACTCTTTTTTTAGAACTTTTTACTAGGTTAAAATTCAATGGGTCCACTATAAAGCCCATTTAGACATGAACGCCTTAAACCCCAACAAAATGGCCAAAAATAAGATTAAATCAAATTTTAGAATTAAAATATTTAGTTATGGGATTTTGAATATGATTATATAACTTAACCTTATTTTAGAACTTTTTACTAGTTTAAAATTCCAACGGGTCCAATGTAAAGCCCATTTAGACATGCACACCTTAAAACCCAACAAAACAACCAAAAATAAGATTAAATCAAATTTTATGACTTAAAATATTTAGTTATGGGCTTTTGAACATGATTATATAGCTTAACCTCATTTTTCATAACATTTTACTCACTTAAAATTCCAATGGGTCCATTATAAAGCCTATTTTAAATCTAATTTTATGACTTAAAATAGTTAGTTATGGGCTTTTGAACATGATTATATACCTTAACCTCATTTTCATAACTTTTTAAATGGCAAAAATTCAAACGGGTCCACTATAAAGCCCATTTAGACATGCACGCCTTTAACCCCAACAAAATAGCCATAAAATAAGATTAAATCAAATTTTATGACTTAAAATATTTAGTTATGGATCTTTTGAACATGATTATATAGTTTAAACTAAATTTTAGAAAGTTTTATCTCAATTTAAATTCCAACGGGTCCACTGTAAAGCCTATTTAGACATGCACGCCTTAAACTCAAACAAAACGGCCGAAAAATAATATTAAATCACATTTATGACTTAAAATATTTATTTATATGCTTTTGAACATGATTATATAGCTTAACCTCATTTTCAGAAATTTTTACTTGGTTAAAATTCTAACGGGTCCACTATAAAGCCCGTTTAGACATGTACCCTTAAACCCCAACAAAATGGTTGCAAAATAAGATTAAATCAAATTTTATGAATTAAAATATTTAGTTATGGGATTTTAAACATGATTATACAGCTTAACCTCAGTTTAAGAACTTTTTACTCATTTAAAAGTCTAACGGGTCCACTATAAAGCCAATTTAGACATACAAGCCTTAAACCCAAACAAAACGTCCAAAAAATAAGATTAAATTATATTTTATGAATTAAATATTTAGTTATGGGCTTTTGAACATGATTCTTTAGCTTAACCTCATTTTTAGAAATTTTTACTAGGTTAAAATTCCACGGGTCCACTGTAAACCCCATTTAGACATGCACGCCTTAAACCCCAACAAAATAGCGTTAAAATAAGATTAAATCAAATTTTATAACCTAAAATATTTAGTTATGGGCTTTTGAACATGATTATATACATTAATCTCATTTTCAGAACTTTTTACTTCGCTAAAATTCTAACGGGTCCATTGTAAAGCCCATTTAGACATGCACGCCTTAAACCCCAACAAAATGGCAGTAAAATAAGATTAAATCAAATTTTATGACTTAAAATATTTAGTTATGGTCTTTTGAACATGATTATATAGTTTAACCTAAATTTTAGAACTTTTTACTTAATTTAAATTCGAACGGGTCCACTATAAAGCTCATTTAGACATGCACGCCTTAAACCCAAACAAAATGGACGAAAAATAAGATTAAATCACATTTTATGAATTAAAATATTTAGTTCTAGGCTTTTGAACATGATTATATAGCTTAACCTCATTTTTAGAAATTTTTACTCACTTAAAATTCTAACGGGTCCACTGTAAAATTCAGTTTGTATACACGAAATTTTAATATAGTTTTAATAGAAATGTTATTTTACACTTTTAAATGTATATCTAAGAGTTTTCTTCTAATTTTTTTGTGGGTCGCTCCGGTGACCCCAATGTGACCTCTTAAATTTAGGTGTGTCGCATAGCTGGGTCTTGGGGGTTACATTTAGTGGTATGAGAGCTTAGAGTTGTGTCATTCTGGGTAGATCGGCCGATCCTGTCTTGGGTGTATGGTAAACACATGCCCTTAGACTATTATCGTACTCCATTGCGTCGGATCTCTGATGTTAGATCATTTCTAAAATAAGTGTATCTAAGCCTTTTCGTCCGTCATGGTTATATTTGTTCTAGTAAAGGATGCTCATGATATTTGTCTATGTTTCAGATTCACGTGATGAATCTGAATTTGGATAAGGATCTAAAATGATTAATGTCTGAAAATTCTACTTAAGGTAAGTAATTTTCGTCCAAAACTTTGGTTATGTTCGATCGGCTTGAAGAAGTTTTTCTTGAAAATATGGTATGATGTACCGTTATATATATATAATCTCTGATTGCAATCCGATGCTTACATCCTGGTTCTAAAAGACCTTGTTGGAGGCCGTGAGTACTTGTCTGAATTGCGGTTATAGTTCATCATCCACAAGTTGATGGTCAACCTAGCAAAGTAATTCAGATAATGGAGGAGATATTCTAGGGTCACATTATTAACTTCTGTGGTAGTTGGAAATGTGTTTTATTCCTTATTGAGTTGACTTATAATAACGGTTTGTGAGACCAGTGTTTAGATGGAACCATATGAAGTTCTGTATAGATTTACATACCATATTCTAATCAGTTGTCTAAGATGTATGATGGGATACTTTTGGGTCCAAAGTCAGTTTGAGTGTCTGAGGATGCTGTTAGATGGATTTGTGACCGTCTATGAGTTATAAAAAGAAACAAGCATTATCAGATGGGTAAGTTTTAGTATATGAAGGGATTGAAGATAGGTTCATGTATTTTTCTGACTCATGTAAATTTTGAGGATGAAATTTCTTTTAAGGGGGAGGAGTTGTAACACCCTGAATATATATATATACATATGTTGGTTGTTAAAGATTAAAAAAAGAAAAAAAAGAAATTGATGTTTGTAGGTCTCGAACCCACGACCTCACCCCCTCAAACAAACCATGCCTAGTGTTTAACCATCTGAGCTAAGGCTCTCATCTGGATAGATCTAAATGCATTATGATTTTAAACTTGCCTTGTGTAATTAAAGTAGTAAAATAAAAATATCTAAAGTTGACCCTCTTTATTTGGGGGTGCCCTTTCATCTCCCTTGATCAAAGAGTTCCAGAGAGTTCTCTCAACCCCACCTCTGAACCAACCGGCGATCTGCTCCACCGTCCAGTCGTGCCGGCCATCGCCACCCTTATCGTGTTCGCCAGCGTACACCGACATCAGGCCAACCTTCAACTCACCGTTACATCTCATCGTTCATCACAAAATTTTGGTTAAAGCTTCGTTGGGATTTTGAAGTTTTTATCCCTATTTCACTATTCGGCCGACGTCCGTTCGTGACACTATTTGCTCCGTCGAGCTTGTGATTCCAAGGTGAGCAAAACCCAGGCTGTAGCAGCCCTCTCCGATGCCGATAAGGGCTTCATCGGAGCAAACCCATAACCGGTCATTTTTCCACGTTCTGGGTAAGTTTAGGTAAATTTTCAACTATTCAGAAGTTTTAAATGGTCAGATCTAGTGATGTATTGCTTTTCGGGGTGTTTTTGGCCCTAAATTGCCGCGCGTAGGCTTTACGCGCTGTCTGGGGCAATTTTTTGCCACCATAGACGGTAGCCTAAAATTGGTCAGTCCGAACCGGCCCTGAACCGCTCTGAACCGAGTTGGGCCCAAGCAGCCTAAACTGGTTATAACAGACGGCTTGCTAAGCCCAAATAACCAACCTGACCCGTTTAACCAAGCCTAAACCTAGTTACATAACCCGAGCCTGAACCCGTGTCTGACCTGTTCAACCCGAGTTCGATTGACCCGACTCGTTGACCCGTTGATCGAGTTAACTCAGTAAGTTGACCCGACTGTGTCAACTCACACGAGTTAAACCATTGACCGCTGACGTCAGCATTGACTGCTGATGTCAGCATTGACCGTTGACCTATTGCCTAATGATGTCAGCATAACGTCAGCGTTGACTGCTAACATCAGCATTGACTTTGACTAAAAAGTCAAATTTTTTTGAAAACTCTTATTTTATGTTTTTTGATGTCCAAAGTTCATTTTTGAAGTCAGTTTTGTGAAATTTTAACCCAAAAGCCTCCAAATCTAATATTAGACCTGAACATGCTTTTGTACTTCATTACTCAGTTTAAAGGCAATGTGATTAAGGACTAATTTTGGATTGTGGTTAATTGAAGGCATTCGTTTATCTTTGGATCTAGGAGGCTGGGGATGTCAAATTCGGGTTTGAGAGTGTTCGAATGTCGTTTCAAGGGTTGACCGATATAGCAAGGACTTAAGGTAATACATTACTACCTCTTGCATGCTTTATGATACATGTTGGTTCTAGGCTAAAGTTTGCATGAGTATGATTAAGTGTACTTTTAACTCTCCTTGAGTCAATTAAATTATGAGATAAGAGACTGGTAAATTGGATAAGATCGAATTATTCGAAAGAGGAATTTAATAGACCGAAAGAATCCTTAGTTCAGTAAGTGGTTAATAAGACAAAATATCTCGATCTAATAAATAGAGTTAAATAATTTAATATTTGAAATATTTCTTTAAGATATGACAATAATACACTCGAGAAATAAGAATGATTTAAATACCCCTTAACAAAGGAAATGTCCTAAAATTTTATACTCGGTTTGATAAATGATTACTTTATATGAAATCCTCATTCTATTGGGAAAGAATTCGGTATCAAGATTTCAAATATGTATGATAACAAAACACTTGGATTACACAAACTCTGGACAAACACCCGAGGATAAACTTACTGGAAGATTCTACGTATTCCTGAACTGATCTAAATGACAGTAGTGAATGAATTGATTGGAATGATAGAAATGACTGAAATAACTTCAGGCACTGAAATTTATCAATTTAACTAAAATTATGGATAAGCCCTCGAGAATTTAAATGAATGAATTGTTTGGAATTACCGGAAGTATCTTAATGACTGAGACGCCCTTGGGCATCGAAGTGTCTATAATACCCTCGAATACTAAAATGACTAAAAACACCTCTAAGACTTGGAATAAGAAATACCAGTAAAGCCAAACAAATAGTCTAGCTTTGAAAGTGGTAATATATGACCGTGTTTGTTAGTCATTTTGGATACTAATGTGATATTGAAAGAATACCATATGAAGGCATGTCCGATTTATTTGGGGAAAATACATAGTTAATAGTAAGAGTAACCTATTCTTCAACGTACTTTCGATGTTATGGATTGAGTTCGGGAGTAATGCACATGTTCGAATACTTGGAAAATACCGCTTGAATACATGTTCGATTTCTCATAGTTCGTGCAATGATTAATTAGTGAAGGTGTACCTATCTAATTGAATGGTTTGCATTGTATCTTCTATTGTCGTTACTTAATACTGATTATTACTGTTGTTACTGTTATCATTGCTTTGATTCTTACTGGGTACTTGGGTATAGTGAGAAGTGCCTGAAGGTTCAGCCTTGATCCGGCTGGTAATTCCGCCTGTAAAGGTTCCTAGTTTCAGCTAGGTTAATTCCTTATGACTACTGTATCAGGTTCCTATGCTTCGGCTAGGGTAATTCCTTATGACTATTGTATCAGGTTCCTATGCTTCGGCTAGGGTAATTCCTTATGACTATTGTATCAGGTTCCTATGCTTCGGCTAGGGTTTCCTTATGACTACTGTATCAGGTTCCTAGTTTCAGCTAGGGTAATTCCTTATGACTATTGTATCAGGTTCCTATGCTTCGGCTAGGGTAATTCTTTATGACTACTGTATCACGTTCTTATGCTTCGGCTAGGGTAATTCCTTATGACTACTGTATTAGGTTCCTATGCTTCGGCTAGGGTAATTCCTTATGACTACTGTATCAGGTTCCCACGCTTCAGCTAGGGAAATACATTCTGCATTCAGGCTTTTATGCTTCAGTTAGGACGATTCTATTGGACCTAATACACCCCTTTAGGTCAACACCTAGGCCCAATGGGCCTAGGTAAATGCCTTATAGATGCAGTCTTGGAAAACTGCCTATTGGAGTTCAGATGGAGGATAGATAAGTATTTAAAATGAACCATAATTGGAACCTGTGGATACCCGAAACACCATGATAGTTTTATATTATACCATGTATCTGTTTTACCTTACATACATTTGTCTACAACATCATTTGGTAGTTTTGCATTAATGAGTTTTCCCAAACTCACTTTGTTTCACCATTGCAAGTTAAAGAAATTCGATTATAGATTTATGACCGATACCATTTTGGAGTTCCCTTGGCGCTGCGCGTGGAGTACGGTATCTATGTATTAGTGGGCATGTCTGTCACGATTTATTTTATGATTGAGTACGTATTTTGTGTTCTGGATTTTAGTTTGTATACACGAAATTTTAATATAGTTTTAATAGAAATGTTGTTTTACACTTTTAAATGTATATCTAAGAGTTTTCTTCTAATTATTTTGTGGGTCGCTCCGGTGACCCCAATGTGACCTCCTAGATTTAGGTGTGTCGCATAGTTGAGTCTTGGGGGTTACACATTGAGACATGCACACCTTAAACCCAACAAAACGACCACAAAATAATATTAAATCAAATTTTATGTGTTAAAATATTTGATTATGGGCTTTTAAATATGCTTATATAGCTTAAACTCAATTTTAGAACTTTTTATTCGGTTAAAATTCCAACGGGTCCACTTTAAAACCCATATAGATATGCACGCCTTAAACCCCAACAAAATGGTCGCAAAATAGGATTAAATCAAATTTTATGAATTAAAATATTTAGTTATGGGATTTTGAACATGATTCTGCAGCTTAACCTCAATTTTAGAACATTTTACTCGGTTAAAATTCCAATGGGCACACCTTAAACCCCAACAAAACGGAAGAAAAATAAGATTAAATCAAATTTTATGAATTAAATTATTTTATTATGGGCTTTTAAATATGATTATATTGCATAACCTCAATTTCAGAACTTTTTAATCAGTTAAAATTCCTACGGGTCCACTATAAAGCCATTTAGACATGCACGCCTTAAACCCCACAAAACGGACGAAAAATAAGATAAATTAAATTTTAAAACTTAAAATATTTATTTATGGGATTTTGAACATGATTATATAACTTAACCTCATTTTCACAAATTTTTACTCGATTAAAATTCCAATGGGTACACTATAAAGTCCATTTAGACATGCACACCTTTAACCCAACAAATCGGCCACATAATAAGATTAAATCAAATTTTATGATTTAAAATATTTGATTACGCGAGTCCATTGTAAAGCCCATTTAGACATGCACGCCTTAAACCCCAACAAAAAACAGCCACAAAATAAGATTAAATCAAATTTTCTTACTTAAAATATTTATTTATGGACTTTTGAACAAGATTAAGTAGTTTAACCTCAATTTTAGAACTTTTTATTCGTTTAAAATTCAAACAGGCCCACTTTAAAGCCCACTTAGACATGCAAGCCTTAAACCCCAACAAAAAGACAGAAAAATAATATTAAAACACATTTTATGACTTAAAATTTTTAGTTATGGGCCGTTGAACTTGATTATTAGCTTAACCTTATTTTTGAACTTTCTACTCGGTTAAAATTCCAACGGGTCCACTGTAAAGCCCATTGAGACATGCACACCTTAAACCCAACAAAACGACTATAAAATAAGATTAAATCAAATTTTATGAGTTAAAATATTTGATTATGGGCTTTTAAATATGATTATATAGATTAAACTCAATTTTATAACTTTTTACTCAGTTAAAATTCCAACGGGTCCACTATAAAGCCCATTTAGACATGCACACCTTAAACCCCAACAAAATGGTCACAAAATATGATTAAATCAAATTTTATGAATTAAAATATTTAGTTATGGGCTTTTGAACATGATTTTGCAGCTTAACCTCACTTTTAGAACTTTTTAGACGGTTAAAATTCCAATGGGTTTACTGTAAAGCCCATTGAGACGTGCACACCTTAAACACCCAAAAAAAAAAAACAAGATTAAATCGAATTTTATGTTTTAAAATATTTAGTTATGGGCTTTTGAACATGATTATGTAGCTTAACCTCATTTTCATTTTAAAGCCCATTTAGACATGTACGCCTTAAACCCAACAAAATGACCGCAAAATAAGATTAAATCAAATTTCATAAGTTCAAATATTTGATTATGGGCTTTTGAATATGATTATAAAGCTTAACCTCATTTGCAGAACTTTCTTCTCAGTTAAAATTCTAACGGGTCCAGTGTAAAATCCATATAGACATGCACGCCTTAAACCCCAACAAGAATGATCGTAAAATATGATTAAATCAAATTTTATGAATTTAAATATTTAGTTATGGGATTTTGAACATGATTATACATCATAACCTCAATTTTAGAACTTTTTACTCTGTTAAAATTCTAACGGGTCCACTGTAAAGCCCATTTAGACATGCACACCTTAAACCCCAACAAAATGGAAGATAAATAAGATTAAATCAAATTTTATGAATTCAAATATTTTATTATGGGCTTTTGAATATGATTATATTGCATAACCTCAATTCTAGAACTTTTTAATCGGTTAAAATTCCAACGGGTCCACTAAAAAGCCCATTGAGACATGCACGCCTTAAACCACACAAAACGACCGAAAAATAAGATTAAATAAAATTTTATAACTTAAAATATTTAGTTATGGGATTTTGAACATGATTATATAGCTTAACCTCATTTTCATAAATTTTTACTCGGTTAAAATTCCAACGGGTCCACTGTAAAGCCCATTTAGACAAACACGCATTAAACCCAACAAATCGACGACATAATAATATTAAATCAAATTTATGATTTAAAATATTTGATTATGGGATTTTGAATGTGATCATATAGCTTAACCTCAATTTTACAATTTTTTACTTAGTTAAAATTCCAACCGGTGCACTGTAAAAGCCCATTTAGACATGCACTCCTTAAACCCCAACAAAACGACCGCAAAAGAAGATTAAATCAAATTTTATGAATTAAAATATTTAGTTATGGGCTTTTGATCCAGATTATACAGTTTAGCCTCAAATTTAGATCTTTTTACACATTTAAAATTCCAACAGCTCCACTCTAAAGCCCACTTAGACATGCAAGCCTTAAACCCCAACCAGAAGACCAAAAAATAAGATTAAATCACATTTTATGAGTTAAAATATTTAGTTATGGGCTTTTGAACTTGATTATTTAGCTTAACCTCAATTTTGAACATTCTACTCGGTTAAAATTCCAACGGGTCCACGGTAAAGCCCATTGAGACATGCACACCTTAAACCCAATAAAATGACCATAAAATAAGATTAAATCAAATTTTATGTGTTAAAATATTTTATTATGGGCTTTTAAATATGATTATATAGCTTAAATACAATTTTAAAACTTTTTACTCTATTAAAATTCTAACGGGTCCACTATAAAGCCCGTTTAGACATGCACGTCTTAAACCCCAACAAAATGGTTGCATAATTCGATTAAATCAAATTTTATGAATTAAAATATTTAGTTATGGGCTTTTGAACATGATTATACAGCTTAACCTCAGTTTAAGAACTTTTTACTCTTTTAAAATTCCAACGGGTTCACTATAACACCATTTAGACAATCACGCCTTGAACCCCAACAAAACGGAAGAAAAATAAGATTAAGTCAAATTTTATGTATTAAAATATTTAATTATGGGATTTTGAACATGATTATATAGCTTAACCTCATTTTCAGAATGATTTACTCGGTTAAAATTCCAACGGGTTCACTGTAAAGCCCATTTAGATATGCACGCGTTAAACCCCAACAAAACGACCACTAAATAAGATTAATTCAAATTTTATGAGTTAAAATATTTCATTATGGGCTTTTAAAAATGATTATATAGCTTAAAATCAATATTAGAACTTTTTACTCGGTTAAAATTCTATCAGGTCCATTCTAAAGCCCATTTAGACATGCACGAATTAAACCCCAACAAAATGGTTACAAAATAAAATTAAATAAAATTTTATGAATTAAAATATTTATTTATGGGCTTTTGACTTGATTATACAGCGTAACCTCAGTTTTAGAACATGCACGACTTAAACCCCGACAAAACAGAGGAAAAATAAGATTAAATCAAATTTTATGAATTAAAATATTTAATTATGAGCTTTTGAACATGATTATATAGCTTAACCTCATTTTTGGAATTTGTTACTCGGTTAAAATTCAAACGGGTCCATTGTAAAGCCCATTTAGACATCCACGCCTTAAACCCCAACAAAATGACCGTAAAATAAGATTAAATTAGTTTTTATGACTTAAAATATTTAGTTATGGGCTTTTGAACAAGATTATACAGTTTAACCTCAATTTTAGAACTTTTTACTAAGTTAAAATTCCAACGGGTCCACTGTAAAGCCCATTTAGACATGCACGCCTTAAACCCCAACAAAACGGCCGAAAAATAAGATTAAATCACATTTTATAACTTGAAATGTTTAGTTATAGGCTTTTAAACATGGTTATATAGCTTAACCTCATTTTCAAAAAGTTTTACTAGGTTAATATTATGGAGAAGTATAATATTATGTGTTGATGGAAATTGCCGTAATGGTGAAATTGAATCATTAGTGGATATCCATAATAATAAAATAAGACCTCTTTGGATATATGAATGATCATTGTGAGATTCATGGATAATTTGTGAGAACCAAGGCCAATGAGACCATGACATTTGCCCAATTGAGGCAATAGATTTAGATACCAAAGGGCATCTAATAGTTTCTTTTCCATAGAGGAAATAGAGATGGATGTAGAAGCATTTTTTGAAGGTATGACTAATAGTGAAGAGTGTAATTTTAATAGAAAAAGTCATGGGTAACCAATGTGATGGCAAATTATTAAATTGGTACATGAAAATTAGTATAGTAATGTTGGATGAAGAAAATGCAACTATTGAAAAGATATTGGGGATACATTTGAAAAAATGCAGCGATGGTAAAAAGTTGAAAAACAAATGATATGCATGAAAATAGTAAGGGAACGGATTGAAGACTAATATTATGGGCACAAAAAAAGTTTGAAAAGGATTAATGATGCACCGTTGATAAGAAAATGGATGTAAAGAAAAATGTAGGTGAATAATATGGATATGTAAAAACAATAACTGGAACCTGAAAATTTGAGAGCGTGTCCGAAAATGCTCTCTTCTCGATCTCAAAGGATAAGTGGCATACCTGAATGATGGTAAAGATTGCTCGGTCCAGCAGCACAAAGCTGATTCGTACCCAAAAAACCATAGAAGGCACGAGAATCTAGCACCAGCCAAAGGGAGAGGCGAGATGCTATTGGAGGAGCACGGCAAAGGAGAAGAGGCTGCGGAGGGAGAGGGGGAGAAAAGAAGAAAAGAAGGAAGATAAGAGAGGAGAGGGATGAGAGAGTTGAGAGCATTTTTGGAACACATTACTTTACCCATTACCGTTGGAATTTTAACTGAGTAAAAACTTCTAAAATTGAGTTTAAGCTATATAATCATATTTAAAAGCCCATAATCAAATATTTTAACTCATAAAATTTGATTTAATCTTATTTTGTGGTTGTTTTGTTGGGTTTAAGGTGTGCATGTCTCAATGGGCTTTGCAATGGACCGTTGGAATTTTAACCGAGTAGAAAGTTCAAAAATGAGGTTAAGCTATATAATCAAGTTCAAAAGCCCATAACTAAATATTTTAAGTCATAAAATGTGATTTAATCATATTTTTGGTCGTTTTGTTGGGGTTTAAGGCTTGCATGTCTAAGTGGGCTTTAAAGTGGACCTGTTGGAATTTTAAACGAGTAAAAAGATCTAAAATTGAGGTTAAACTATATAATCTTGATCAAAATCCCATAAATAAAATTTTAATTCATAAAATTTCATTTAATCTTATTTTGCGGCCGTTTAAGGCGTGCATGTCTAAATGGGCTTTACAGTGCACCTGTTGGAATTTTAACCAAGTAAAAAATTGTAAAATTGAGGTTAAGCTATATAATTGCATTCAAATCCCATAATCAAATATTTTAAATCATAAAATTTGATTTAATCTTATTATGTGGCCGATTTGTTGGGGTTTAAGGCGTGCATGTCTAAATGGGCTTTACAGTGGACCTGTTAGAATTTTAACTCAGTAAAAATTTATGAAAATGAGGTTAAGCTATATAATCATGTTCAAAATCCCATAACTAAATATTTTAAGTTATACAATTTTATTTACTCTTATTTTTCGGTCGTTTTGTGGGGTTTAAGGCGCGCATGTATAAATGGGCTTTTTAGTGGACCCGTTGGAATTTGAACCTATTAAAATGTTCTGAAATTGAGGTTATGCAATATAATCATATTCAAAAGCCCATAATAAAATATTTTAATTCATAAAATTTGATTTAATCGTATTTTTCTTCCGTTTTGTTGGTGTTTAAGGTGTGCATGTCTAAATGGGCTTTACAGTGGACCCGTTAAATTTTTAACCGAGTAAAATGTTCTAAAATTGAGGTTAATCTGTATAATCATGTTCAAAAGCCCATAACTAAATATTTTACTTCATAAAATTTGATTTAATCTTATTTTGCGACCATTTTGTTGGGTTTTAATGCGTTCATGTCTATATGAGCTTTATAGTGGACCCGTTGGAATTTTAACGGAGTAAAAAGATCTAAAATTGAGTTTAAGCTATATAATCATATTTAAAAGCCCATAATCAAATATTTTAATGCATACAATTTGATTTAATCTTATTTTGTGATTGTTTTGTTGAGTTTAAGGTGTGCATGTCTCAATGTGCTTTACAGTGGACCCGTTAGAATTTTAACTGAGAAGAAAGTTCTGCAAAAGAGGTTAAGCTATATAATCATATTCAAAAGAACATAATCAAATATTTGAACTTATGAAATTTGATTTAATCTTATTTTCCGGCCATTTTGTTGGGGTTTGAGGCATGCATGTCTAAATGAGCTTTACAATGGAGCCGTTGGAATTTTAACCTAGTAAAATTTTTTGAAAATGAGGTTAAGCTATATAATCATGTTCAAAATCCCATAACTAAATACTTTAAGTCATAAAATATTATTTAATCTTTTTTTTATTTTGTTGGGGTTTAAGGCGTGCACGTCTAAATGGGCTTTACAGTGGACCCGTTAGAATTTTAACTGAGTAAAAATTTCTGAAAATGAGGTTAAGCTATATAATCATGTTCAAAAGCCTATAACTAAATATTTTAAGTCATAAAATGTGATTTAATCTTATTTTTCGGCCGTTTTGGTTGGGTTTAAGGCGTGCATGTCTAAATGGGCTTTCCAGTGGACCCGTTGGAATTTAAATTGAGTAAAAAGTTCTAAAATTTAGGTTAAACTGTATAATCATGTTCAAAATACCATAGCTAAATATTTTAAGTCATAAAATTTGATTTAATCTTATTTTACAGCCATTTTGTTGTGGTTTAAGGAGTGCATGTCTAAATGGGCTTTACAGTAGATCCGTTGGAATTTTTTTGAAGAAAGGCAGGCCTTATTAAAAAATCCTCTAACCTCACTTTTGACCCAAAGGTCCCAAATGAGCACTTAAGGGGCAAAGAGTACCCAAATGTATTAACTTGGATGAGAATGAATCTCATTAGTTACAATGTCATGTAGATACACGGGATAGTCCAAAGAGAAGGAAACATAGGACATAGTCCGTAAAGCCCTAAAAGCAGGAGTATGGGCAGCAATGTTCATCGTCCTAGGTACAAAACATAAATTAAACTCATCTGCATCGGCAAGCAGAAGACGAGAATGCTCAATAAGAGATCTCAAAGTAGATATATTAGCACACTACCAATTGATTTTGTTAGCAACTATAGCGGAGTCATTCTCAATGATAATCTTGGACCAACTCGATCACAACCCATATTATTGCCGGCAATAACCGCTTGCACTTTAGCCGAGGAAGCATCTGTGCAATTGGACAAAGGTTGAGCTAGACCACCAACGACAGTACCGCTAGCATTGCGTGCTATAACTCCCACTACAGCAACTTTGGTCAGAGAATCAAAAGTTAAGGAAGCCTTCTCTAGGCGGCTGCCATCATGGGCGAGCAAGGGTCGGTTCTCCTGACATCCTCGGGGATGATTCAGTTAATGTGGCCGCTGCGTAGTCACGAAAAAGTCCCTACGAATTGATAACTATAATCCAAGGGGTTGGAGTCTATGGTTATGAACCCAATCATTTCATCTATTCCAAATGTTCCAAAGTACAATAAGAAATAGCGTAAAAGATTGAATCGACAGACATGTAGCTCCTTCCTCAAGCCAAGTTAAAGTGGAGGTTGAAGTACTGTAAATGAGGGAGTTTGGAAAGAATGCCAAACGTAGTGCTTCCGATGCACCAGGGCAGTCACGTAGAGCATGGATTGTAGTTTCCAGACTCTAATGACACAACGGGTAGATTCCTATACTGATACCTGCAACCTGCAGCTTGTGCCCAGATGAGAGAGCATCATGACCTAACTGCCATCCAAAAGAACGAATCTTTGGAAGGACCAGCAGTTTATAGATAACTTTCCAAAGACGAAAGGGCCTATTAATAGGCGTATGCGGTCTTTATAAATATAAATATCCATATTTAACCGAGTATATGACAGAGTCATGATTCTCCCAAAGGACAGTATCAGAGGCATCATTAATAATGGTAACATTGAGCACTGTGTCAGCATCAACCCTATCAAAGTAAAGACAGACTTTAGACTCATCCCATCGTGGTTGTCCTAATAACATAAAGTCGCGACATCTAACTGGACGCTCATCATTATCCTCATAATCACCATATAAGTTGATCGCGGCCACTCCCCCCAGTTGTCAGTGTGCACACAAATTTTACTGTTCACCCTTGCCCGCTTAAAGAAACCATGACGCAGTTGCATCATTACCTGAGTAAGTCATTTCTATGCAAATGAGTCCTTTTTATTTGGCTCAGCCTCAAAAATGTTCCCAGAGGGAAAGTATTTTGCCTTGTAAATTTGAGCAAGAAGAGAGTTTAGGTCAGTAATGAGTCACCAAATTTGCTTTCCAAGTAAGGCTATGTTAAAGAGATGCAAGTCTCGAAACCCAACACCCTCTACAGACTTTGGTGAGCAAATAATGTCCCAAGGGATCATAGGCCAACCCCGTTTATTCTTTTTTCCATACCACCAATAACGTCGGACAGACTTGGTCATGTCATCAATTATGTTTTGTGGGAGAAGGTAGCAAGACATCACGTATTGTGGCAAAGATTGAATCACGAACTTGATAAAAACCTATCGACCACTGTACAAGAGAAGGTTTTTGTCCCAATTAGACATACGCGAATTAACCTTATCCCTAGCAAAACCAAGCAATGTAGTTTTATTTTCTTAATAAGAAGTGGAACTCCAAGGTAAATCGATGGGTCCTCCACTTCTCGGACCCGAAGTATATCACGAATTGCCTACTTATGGTCGGGATGAGTTTTTAGGCTAAAAACGATTGTTGATTTGGCAAAGTTTATTGCTTGACAAGAGGAAGAGGCGTATAGATGTAAGATATCTTTTAAGTGGGAAGCCTCTGTAATGTCATTACGAATAAAGATCATGCTATCATCGGCAAATAGCAGGTGATTCACATGTGGCCCATGACGACTAGCGCAAAGGCCCAAATAACCATGTTCAAAAGCCTATAACTAAATATTTTAAGTCATAAAATTTGATTTAATCTTATTTTATGGCCATTTTGTTGGGGTTTAAGGCGTACACGTCTAAATGGGCTTTATAGTGGACCCGTTAGAATTTTAACCAAGTAAAAAGTTCTTAAAATGAGGTTAAGGTATATAATCATGTTCAAAAGCCCATAACTAAATATTTTAAGTCATAAAATTAGATTTAATCTTATTTTTCTTTCGTATTTTTGGGTTTTAATGGGTGCATGTCTAAATGGGCTTTAAGTGGACCCATTCGAATTTTAACCAAGTAAAAATTTCTAAAAATGAGGTTAAGCTAAAGAATCATGTTCAAAAGCCCATAAATAAATATTTTAAGTCATAAAATATGATGTAATCTTATTTTTCATTCGTTTTGTTGGGGTTTAAGGCTTGCATGTCTCAATGTGCTTTACAGTGGATCCGTTGAAATTCGAACTGAGTAAAAAGTTCTAAAATTGAGGTTAATATGTATAATAATTTTCAAAAGACCATAATTAAATATTTAAGTCATAAAATTTGATTTAATATTATTGTGCGGCCATTTGTTGAGGTTTAAGGCATGCATGTCTAAATGGGCTTTAGAGTGGTCCCGTTGGAATTTTAACATAGTAAAAAGTTCTGAAAATGAGGTTAAGCTATATAATCGTGTTAAGAAGCCCATAATTAAATATTTTAATTCATAAAATTTGATTTAATCTTATTTTTCTTCTGTTTTGTTGGGGTTTAAGGCGTGCATATCTAAATGGACTTTACAGTGGACCCGTTGGAATTTTAAACGCATAAGAAGTTCTTAATCTGAGGTTAAGTTTTGTTGAGTTTTAAGGCGCGCATGTCTAAATGGGCTTTACATCGGACCCGTTGGAATTTTAACCGAGTAAAAAGTTCTAATATTGAGTTTTACTATATAATCATATTTAAAAGACCATAATAAAATATTTTAACTCATAAAATTTGATTTAATCTTATTTTGTGGTCATTTTGTTGGGTTTAAGGTGTGCATGTCTCAATGGGCCTTACAATGGACTCGTTGAAATTTTAACCGAGTAGAAAGTTCAAAAAGGAGGTTAAGCTATATAATCAAGTTCAAAATCCCATAAATATATATTTTAAGTCACAAAATGTGATTTAATCTTATTTTTCGGTCGTTTTGTTGGGGTTTAAGCCTTGCATGTCTCAGTGAGCTTTAAAGTGGACCTGTTGAAATTTTAAACGAGTAAAAAGATCTAAATTTGAGGTTAAACTATATAATCTTGATCAAAAGCCCATAACTAAATATTTTAATTCATAAAATTTGATTTAATCTTATTTTACGGCCATTTTATTGGGGTTTAAAGCGGGCATGTGCAAATGTGCTTTATAGTGCACCCGTTGGAATTTTAACCAAGTAAAAAAATTGTAAAATTGATAAATCTAATTTTATGACTTAAAATATTTAATTATGGGCTTTTTAACATGATTATATACCTTAACCTCATTTTCAGAACTTTTTACTTGGTTAAAATTCCAACGGGTCCACTGTAAAGCCCATTTAGACATGCACGCCTTAAACCCCAACAAAATAGCCGTAAAATAAGATTAAATCAAATTTTATGACTTAAAATATTTAGTTATGGTATTTTGAATATGATTATATAGTTTAACCTAAATTTTATAACTTTTTACTCAATTTAAATTCCAACGGGTCCACTGTAAAGCCCATTTAGACACGCACTCCATAAACCCAAATAAAACGGCCGAAAAATAAGATTTAATCATATATTATGACTTAAAATATTTAGTTATAGGATTTTGAACATGATTATATAGCTTAACCTTATTTTCAGAAATTTTTACTTGGTTCAAATTCCAACGGGTCCACAATAAAGCCTATTTAGACATGCAAACCTTAAACCCCAACAAAATGGTTGCAAAATAAGATTAAATCAAATTTTTTGAATTAAAATATTTAGTTATGGGCTTTTAAACATGATTATACAGCTTAACCTACGTTTAAGAACTTTTTACTCGTTTAAAATTTCAACGGGTCCACTATAAAGCCCATTAAAATATTCACGCCTTAAACCCCCACAAAATGGAAGAAAAATAAGATTAAATCAAATTTTATGCATTAAAATTTTGAACATGATTATATAGCTTAACATTATTTTCATAAATTTTTACTCGGTTAAAATTCCAACGGGTCCACTGTAAAGCTCATTTAGACATGCACGCCTTAAACTCAACAAATCGGCCACATAATAAGATTAAATCAAATTTTATGATTTAAAATATTTGATTATGGGATTTTGAATGTGATTATGTAGCTTAACCTCA
>JAGYYJ010001275.1:0-18590 GCA_019671005.1 Hibiscus mutabilis
TTTCGTGGTCAACATTTTTTTCTATCGTCATTCGACCACCAGCAGCCAACATTTGTGACTTAACTGGTACCAAAATATTCTCTTTCTCCCTATCTTAATTTGGTTTTTCACAAAATTTTCTCGAAATTGATAAAATTCAAATAAGTTTTTTGACATTTATCGTGGTCTGATATGTAATTTCCACCGTTTGATCTTTGTGAAATGGATATATTTTTTCTCCTCCCTTGACTTTCTCACTGTTCGAATTTAAAACAAGACGTTGATGAATTAAACAAAGTCCAAAAATTTGAGTTCTAGAAGAAAATTCTAGGGGTTATGTATAAATTTACCTTTAAAATAAATAGAAATGTAGACTTAACGATCAAGTGACAGAGAGCTAATTTGAGGGGTGTGGTAGTTATTTGAAACTGAATTATGGGGGTGTATGAGGAGTTGCCACATGCCTGGAACATTGGAAAGCGACGTATCCCGGTTGAGTTTAATAGTTTAGATGTCGTGTTACAACGTATTTTCAAGCTCATGTCTAGAGGTTTCACACGTAAAGCAAACAAGCTAGCAGATGGTATGGCGAAGCTTATGAGAAATAATTCAGAGTAACCAGGAGTTTTTTAGTCCGCTGAATTTGATTCTATCTGTTTAACATGATGATTATAGTGCATGATTTCTCGATGCTTTGCTTGTTAGCTTGATGTAATTTTCTCTCTTTATTCATAAAAAGTGGGAAATTTGAAAGCGGAGTGATGAAATTAAAAACTTTTAAAATTGAGTGACCAAAACATAAACGAAAATAAAGCTGAGTGACAAAGATAAGTAGTTTACCAAAAAAAACCGTTTGACGTGCTACGCAGTGGTCAAAACCGTCGCTATCAGCTGGATACGCCACGTGTATGCATCAGTTAACAACGCATGATCGATTTTCCTATTTTTTCTTACAATCATTCCCAAATGATTGGGGGAAAAAAGGATAAAAAAAGAAAAATTATTTTTTCCTCAACTTGATTTGCATTTAGATGGATAAACAGTGAGAGAAGCGAGGAGGGGGGGAAGAGGGAGTCCTCCCGCCGATTTCGGACTGTTTTGATTTTTTTTTTACTTGTTAATGAGAGAATTCGTACGAGTCTCCGGAATATTCCTCAACTTCGCCGGACGGTGACCGGAATTGCATTTTAATTTTTAAATATTTTTTAACCTCTTTTTTGAGTGGGCGAAGATGGTGAATTATTTGGTGGAAAGAGCTACAAGCGATGCCCTGGTGGGGCCTGATTGGGCTAAGAACACCGAGATCTGCGAAATTCTTAATCATAACCCTGGGTAGGCTCTGATTTTGAGAATTCGATTTGATTATAAAGAACGAATCTGCTACTAATTGTAGATTTAAGAGAAATTGAATATCGGATTTTCATTTATCGCACGCATCTTTATCATGATTGAACAGTTTCTCTGCTTTAAATATGCCTTTTGTTTGATTTACAGATGATTTGGTTTCATGCAGAATAGAATTGTGATCGGTAGCTCACACACTTTTCACAAATTTGAAAGAATTATATGATACATTATTGTTTGGATGTTGTTTAAGAATCGAAACACTCTCAAAGTTTTGTCTTCGATTCTCAACATTTTGTGCCATTCTAGGTTTTGGTTTGAAGGTAGAGGCCTTGAGAATTTTACTATATGTTTTTGGTTTGAATCTAGATTTATTTTTGTTTAAGTCGCATCGTGTGTGAGTTCTATTCAATTTTATTATGTTTTCGATCTAGTTATTCAAATGCTATATTGTAATTGTGAGTTATTTATCAGGCAAGTGAAAGATGTTGTGAAAGGCATAAAGAAGAAGCTCAAAAGTAAACATGCAAAAGTTCAAATCCTTGCACTAACAGTAAGATCCTGAGAATTTTTACTCTGATTTTTTTCTTCTACAATCTCTGGATGCAATTATCACTTCTGTTGTACCTTTTGGCTTTTACCACCTTTCTCTTACGTGGAACTAAACTTGTTTAGATTTTGACCTATGTTGTTGTAGCTACTAGAGTGTATGTTGAAAAACTGTGGGGACATTGTCCATATGCATGTTGCAGACAGAAACATTCTTCCTCAGATGGTCAAAATATACAAGAAAAAGGTAGGAAGTAACCTTTTTAACTCCTATTTTTGCATCTGTTTTTTTCTTACATTAAAGCTTGTTCTGAGTTTTTTTTATTGATCTATTATAGAGTGATTATGGTGTCAAAGAGAAGATATTGATTCTGGTTGATACTTGGCAAGAAGAATTTGGAGGGGCAAGGGCAATACATCCACACTATTTTGTTGCATACCAAGAGCTGTTGGTACGTTCGATTTAGGTCAAATTCAATAAAAGGTCCTATAATACGTGTTTTCGGGTAATTTAATCTTTTTTACTATAATTTCATCGTTTCTAGTCCCTCTACTTTTTGAACCATGTATATTCAATGCCGAGACTATGTTTTTTTCTGTTACTTTCATCAAATATCTAGATGTAGTTTATTCTTTTAAATATATGATGGCATGACATATATATTTTGGTGATTTGGGTTTTTATTTTATAGTTGGATAACTTTTTTGCATATTAAAAAAATGGAAAATGTATAATATTTGTCCAACTGTACAAAAATGTCAGTGTATAATATCACATCATTGCATTTAAAAAAACACATGATTAACAATCTCTAGAGTATGTGGTTAAAGCTTTCAGTTGACACCCTCTCCTTCCCTTAGGTCGTGGGTTTAAGACCTAGTAGGAGTAAGATTCTCCTTCCCCCTCCCCTAGGTAAAAATTGTTAAAAAAAAACACATAACCCACGTCAAATACATTGACTGAATTTATGAAAAAACGCTTAGTACAAGGCCCTATTTTAGAATTTGACATTTTATCTATGACTCATGTATTCAAAACATGGATGTCATGATTTATCATTTCAGCGAGCTGGGGCAGTATTCCCCCTGAGAACTGAGAGGCCTCAAACTCAACCTGCAAATCCCCAAAATATACAAAATTCTGATTATCAACAAGAGGTGGATGACCCTTCTGGAGAGCCTGAGTTCCCAACCCTGAGGTATTTTTGTTGCATCTCAGTTGTTTGAGTCATGAACTCGGATGTGAGTGTTGGGATACGGGTATATATCGGACACGGATATCATTAGATATATCTGAGTTTTTCCATATATTTGGAGGATTTTCGGAGGTCATATTCCTACTTGGCATCTGTCACATTATTGATAGTGATATTACATTCTAATTCACTATTTGCTACTTGGTATTTTATCATGAATGATGCAGCAAGTCTTTTATTGGAGTTTCATTTAATAGTTTGACAGAAATTCAGAATGCGCAGAGTATTATGAATACCCTTGCAGTTATGCTAAACGCATTACATCCTACAAACAAGGAGGTATATGTTTACAATTTGAAAATCTAGAGAAAGAAAGACACTTCGTTTACTTGCTAAAATGATTCTGTGTTATAATGAAAAACATATCCGGTGACCTTTCTTCTACAACTTCAGGAACTTGAGCAGGATGCCATTATTGACTTGGTGGAGCAGTGCCGCGTCTACAAACAAAGAGTTCTTCACCTCGTTAATTCGACTTCGTAATGATGTTTCTTTTCTTTTACTGTAATAACTTCCTAGTGCCCCACAGTACCATTTTTACATGTCGATTACTTAATGTTGTCATCTGTTTTCATGATGATGATATTCTTTTCTGTGTGGGGTTCTTGATGTACTCTGTTTGTCTAGTGGCTTTTGCCTTTACCTGGTGCTTCAGTTGATTGTGCCAGTATCACGTGCTAAAATGCTTAGCCATACGTCACTTTCGAGTCTGATTGCCACGGCGTGATCACTCGCCATAAACTCTCTGATTTGATCGAATGCTAGAGCACTTCAGTGATTGAACATGACATTTGGTTCTCTTTGAACTGTTTTTCACATGCCTCCCTTTCTTTTGTCGGAAGGGAAGTTAACAAAGCTGCAGATTGGTTTTGTCTAAATGACTGGTGATCGGTCCACCATAGGCTCTTCTTTCATTCCTTTCCTTGTAATGCTTGCGAGCTTTTTTAGCCGTCGTTTATGATCTATTCTAGCATGCATGGTGTATGAGTTGCATTGCTGAAGACACTGCATTGAATAATTTTATATTTAAAACATATATCACCTTCAATTCTCTCTCTCTTGTAGGGATGAATCAATTCTACGTCAAGGTTTAGAACTGAATGATGATTTGCGGCGCTTACTCTCCAAGCATCAAGCAATAGCTTCAGGAAATTTTTCTGCAAGCGAAACTGGGATTGCCGATGGACCTCTAATTGATACTGGTGATATCTGCAATCAGTTTAATGAGAGGTAATTAAACTTCTTTGAACTGGATTTACAAAATGCTGGGAATTAATGATTAGAAATTTGTGTTACGTGGTGTGCTAATCATGCTCTTATATCAGCATCCTGCAACTTGGGTACAAGTTTTTTGAAGCCTTGGTAGAATTTAGTCACTTGGTTTTTTGAAACCTGATTAACTATTTTAGGTATGGTGATTAATACTAGTATAGTTCTCTCTGTGAGTAGTTGATTTGTTCTTAAAATTTTAGATTGTCATGGTTGGAAACTGAAATTTATTTATTTCTGGGTTATCTGTCATCGTTGATCGGATGTTTCCGGTGTCTTGAGCTTTGACTAACCGGATTTCTTCGCAGATCCATCTCCGGCGCTGCTGCAAGTTGTCAACCTGGTAATACTGCTCCTGCAGCAGCGAGTCCCCAAATAGACCTGTTTAGCTGCGATGACTTCAATTCACCGCAGGCATATAATGCACTGGCCACTGCTCCTTTTGAAGAACCACAACAGACAAGTCCTGCACCAGAGCAGAAAGCCTTTGTTCCAAATGATATGTTCTCTGATGGTAACAACGCCTATGGTTCTTCTAACTCACAAGGTTTTCCTGGACAAACCAATCGTTGGACTCCTCAATTTCAGCAGCAGGAGCAGCAGAACTTTCATGGGAACATGTGTCCTACCTGGAATAGTCAGCTGGATCAGCAGCAGCGGTCCCTTTCACCTGTCTATGGTTTGTTTCTGTTTACAATAAGCTTTTAGGGACAGACACATAATTTGATCAGAGCATGCCGTCAGTCCTAGTTCAATCGATGACACCGTTAGTATTTTCGGTCGAAATTTACCCTCAATACAACTCATGCATTCGTACAAACTTTAGAAGGAAATCATTATAAACTCGGTAAACATACCTGATAGTAAGCAAATCTTGACAGATAATACTAACATCATTATGGTCTTTTCTCTTATCAAATCCATGTAGAGATGTTCTAGGATTCTTTGGCAGTCTGAATAGTTTATATTCTTGATATACAAGTACATTAAAATCGATGAAACTTACTTTTTCCATGTTGAGAAGATCACCAGAGCAATGGCATACAAGCACTACCACCGCCCCCTTGGGAAGTACAACCATCAGACTCTAGCCCAGTTCCAAGTGCTCAGTATCCCCAGTCAATGGTAGGCATGTACATTCCGCCAATCACAGCCGGTAATTTCTCCACAATTAATAATAACCGGGCCATGCAGGGAAACCAGTTTGCTAGTTTTCACCACCAACAAAGCCATGGAGCTGAGTATATGGTCATGGTTCCACATCAAATACCATGTGGTCAAATGGCTCCTTATAATCAACAAGCTCAACAAATGTATGGAAACCCACAAATGGGAGCATTACCAGTGTATGGCCAGCAGCAGTATCTTGATCAGCAGATGCATGGGCTATCCATTAGAGATGACAGTGGCTTAAGCAACTCTCCATACCAGGTTTTAAGTTCCTCTTATGCTCCACCGGGTGAGCCTTCGAGACCAGAAGAGAAGATGTTTGGAGACCTTGCTGGCATGGCAAAAGTTAAACCAACAATAAGTACTCCTGGAACACCTGGTACCATGTGAAACCCTGAATTTCTTTCATTATTGTTATTTACATAATTTCATGTGGCTAATCTGATTCCTCTTTTGCCTTTTTGTCCTCTCCTTAAATTTTCTTGAAATTTTCAATACATAATGAGATATATTCTTTTTTTTCCTCTAGACTCATATTGGGTTGCATGTTTTGGCAAGGAGAAGGTCTAACCATATTTATTCTGATAAGTGAATTTGAGTTTGTTATTCAGCTTGGTGCTTGTAATGATTGATTCGTATTGAAACTGTTGATATACACTCATAAGTTGTAAATTCAAAATCATTTTATTTTTCCAAACTTCTATTTGCTTCGAGGTTCGTATACAATGCTATTTAAATGGCAGTGGAACATATTGAATCCGCCTGCTCTTTCTAACCATGCATTCTTGGTTTCTAATCACGAAGATCGTCGGTGCTAATCACGAGAGGTGCAGAAGTGGAACAACAAACCATAAGCCTTAACAATAAACTGCGTTAAACTAATTTTCAGAGAAATGAAACATATCTAGTTCGATTCGCATCTGACCGGTTTCTCAATGATCAACACATCCAGCATTCATCATGTATCATAAACAAACAATGAGAAAATTATTAAGAAACAACCCTTGCAGATTTCAAGTATAACGGCCACAGACCAGGGAAGCTGTTATAAAGGCATTGAGAGACCTGCAACACAACGAAAAACAACATAAATTAGTACTTTATCAATTTATCATCACTATAGACTGTAGTACTTTATCAAGCATACAAAATGCAGGCATCTTTGACAAAATAAACCATCACCACCATCCATGTCTTTACCAGTGCATGCCGGAGGGCATTACAAATGCATGCTATAAGCTACGCTCTATAGATAAACATTTGACATTCAAAAGTATGAAGGGAACTTCTAAAATGTAAAATATACAACTCTCGGTCACAAAGTCGAATTCTCAATCACAATAAGATTTTACTGTTTTTTTAGTAAGAAAATACTTGGGACTAAGGGAGCTTTGAGCAGACAAGGGAGGCCAATGCATTTACCAGCCTCCCACAGATTCGGCCCAGTCATATCACAAATGGTGACTAACAACAAGGAGAAAGGATTGTATGAAACAGCATGATGCATATTTCAAACAATTCATCAAAGGTTCTTACAATAAACAGTCAATTTTTCCCTTAAAACCTAATTATGTTGCGCAACAATGGCGTAACCGTTTCGAACAATCATTTCTTAATATTCACTCCATATTTTTTTCTATCAATAAGCTTTAGTGCTGGCAATCTAAAAACAATTAATGATATTGAGTAAGAAAAAGACCTTGAGGAATCAAAACCCAACTCTGAGATTCCATTGCAAGGAACGATCTGAGGCGAGCCGAAGCGACTGCACGGCATCATTGACATTAAGCAGCTCAGCTCCACTGGTAATCTAAATTAAAGGGGAAAAGAAAAACTTACTTTAGAGACTAGCAAAATCAATAATTTAGAGATTCAAAAGTTTTGCTTATGCAAAATCTCACCTTGAAATCCCAGAAATGCGATTCACTGGAGAAGAAACCTGAGACTGGAAGCTCGATTTCAATGGAGAAACCGCGGGTAACACCGATTTGTTGCTTTTAAGCTGTAAAGGAAGAGCCTTTAACCGAGCTGATGATAATCTCGAGATGATCGCCGAACCGGCCTTTTGAAACTCTCTTTTTGTTTTTTTTTTCTCCTTTTTACCTTCAGGGATCTGGATCCTAAGTTGCTGTTACAGAGAGGTTTAAGGTTTTGTAATTTCTAGGGTTTATGCCACATTGTTCTTGTTTGGTTACGCATCTTAGATCATCCTAAACAAGTCTTATCTTATTCGGGTCTGGTCAAGGGTCATAGCAACTTTCAACCATTAATTTTTTTTTAGAAAATAAAGGGTTAATTCCACTCAACATCCTCAAATTATGGCTCGAATTCTAAATTAATCTCAAAACCGAATCATTAAAATACTAATATTTAAACGAACCGAACGAACACGAACGAGGGTATGTTCATATTCGTTTGTTTAATTTTAATCGAACAAATGAACGAACATGAACAATTAAACGAACATAATTTATTGTTCGTGTTCGCTCGTTAAAATAATAAACGAACACAAACGAATGTGAACGAACATTGAGTATTTTTTTAATTTTTTTTCTTAAGAAATCTGAAGTCTCGTACATTGAGTATTTGTTTAATTTTTTCTTTTTATTTATATTTTTAAAATTTTAAATATAATACTTTTGTTATGAAAAATAATAAATATAAATGGACATGTGTGAATAAATTTAAACGAACGAATTATCGAACGTTCACGAACGTAAATGAACGAGCAAGCCCTTTGTTCGTGTTCGTTCATTTAATTAAACGAATAGAAAATCTTGTTCATGTCTGTTCGTTTAATAAATAAACGAACTTCCCACAGAACGGTTCACGAACGGTTCACTGAACATTTGGTTCCGTTACAGCCCTACTAATATTGTATCAATTAGGTTATTTATTCCATTTAACCATTAACTTGGTCGTTAAATGATAATTCAAATATGACATTGGAATCCAACAAGTGGTTCTAGTAGAAAAGAGGTTGATGTTCATCCTCATTGGCGAATGTATGTGTATGGTTAGGTGTGCAGCCCACCCTAAATTTTTTAAAGTTCACAAATTTATCTTTAATTTTCTTAATTTTTATGAATTAGTCCTTAGATTTTTTTTTAAAAAAAATTAGGACTTGTGCCCACTCTGAAATTTTAAAATTTTATGTGTGCTCATTCTCAGAAATATTTATGGATCCGACATTGTTCATCCTAGGAGACTCGGGTTCAGGTACCTATGTGTGCAAGATGTGTGCCTTGTCAAAGGGTTAAGTAAAAAAATACAAAAAAATATTACTATATAATCACACCAGTATATTAAAAAATATAAGGACGAATATTTTATAAACAAACTTGGCTCCAATATATTACTTTTGTGTTCATTATTATTCAATACATTTTAATCGCCCTTCATTTTTTGTGCAAGCATATTTAGTCGGTTAGCCAAGCTGTTCATCTTTGTTCTCTCATTTCTCTTAGGTCATGGGTTCTAGACCTATTAAGAACACATCATTTCTTCCCCTAGAGTCTCCCTTCCCCTCCCCTCTAAATAGGATTAGGTTTAGATAGAATTTGTCAAAAAAAATCGACTTTTTCATATTTAATGAAAAAAGATCACGTTTGAATGGTGATGATCCATGTATTGGATATTAGTAGATAAACAAACAATAGACTAGGCACTAATCCATTTAAAACATGCGGATTAAATTATAAACACATGTGTATTTAATAATTTGAATTTAATGAGTTAAAGAGAGAGAAAATTCTTCTAAAATTTACCAACATTATTAGTCTTTTAAACACGCCATGTTCAAACTATTTATGTAATAGATGCACATGTGTTAACTATTTAATCTTTTCTGAACTACGTTTAGGATTTAATGGCTAAATCGATGGTTAGTCTGACAAAAGAACTTGATTAATAATGATATTTTGATAACTTAATTAGAATATTTCAAAGTTTAGGTGGTTATTTTGACAAAAGAATCTGGTTGATATGATAGTAATACTTCGAGGACTAAATTAAAACCTTTTGAAGTTTAAGGATCAGTATAAAATATAAATAATAGTTTGGGATCGTTTAATAAATTAACCTGAAATAAAATAGATCGCAAAACACAGAATCAAAGCTCCGTCATAATCATCAAAATGAAAAAGGCGACCAAAGAAGCTTCCTTTTCTCTCTTCTTAGGCAAACCCTTCAGGTTAGATTCTAATAATCCCTCTTTCCTTTTTCTTTTAATTTATCAATATTAATTATTATTTTAATTAATTTCATTAATAGATATCTTATTTGATTTGATCCCCAAAAACAATTCGTAATTTAATTATTTTGTCTGTTTGCAATTTGCAAATATTACAACACTGAATTTATGGTGCAAAATCGCAAACAATTTTACTGTTTTCCTTTTAATTTCGCAGTTATTTGGCACGCTGATATACAAATATTGAATCTTTTTTGAATTATCTTTGAATTTCCGGCAAGAAACGAAATATGCAGGTTAGCTGATATTTACTTAGATTTCTGTTTTTTTTTCTTGGTTTAATTTTGTATTTTTGTTGTGTATTAGGTCAAATAAATGGTGATTACCTGAGAATTTAGTGTGGGTTGTTGTGAAAATCAATTCTTTCTATGATTAATATGTTGAAATCTTTATGTGAAGGCATCAAGAGCAAGGTTGTTTAAGGAATACAAAGAGGTTCAGCGTGAGAAGGCGGCCGATCCCGATATTCAACTAGTTTGTGATGATTCTAACATCTTTAAGTGGACTGCTCTTATCAAGGTTGGTTCATTCACACAAAGTGAAAGTGAGGAAGAAAGAAATATGGTGTACACTTTTTTGTTCTTTTGATTTTGTCTTGAATTACATGACCTTTTTTTTGTATAGGGACCATCTGAGACACCTTATGAAGGTGGAGTGTTCCAGCTTGCTTTTGCTGTTCCGGAGCAGTACCCTTTGCAACCTCCTCAAGTGCGGTTCTTGACAAAAATATTTCATCCCAATGTGCATTTCAAGGTATGGGTTATTTGGCTTGATTGCATTGTATGCTTTACTTGAGTGGGACATCTTAGAATCAAAGTAAAGAAAGATGTGGCAATGCTGAAGATCGTGTGCTGATATCTTACTAAACTTCGTTGATTTCCCATTCCTTTGTTGAATTGGGACGATTGGGTGATTTAACTTGGAGAAATTTATTTGAACACTTTATGCCAAAAGATTGTATGAGACTAACAAATAGTTTTATTTAGTGAACTTAATATTTTCCAAGTTGATGCAAACCCTTATATTCCTTTTATGAACTTCACTTTAATTACCAGCAAGATAGGGAGGAGAAATTGGATCATAATGTCAGAAGTTGACTATAAAATTAAAAATCAGTAATTTTTCAAACTTCTATATAATACTCTCCCCTATATCATGTTTTAGTGGAGGAAAAAGGTATAGCTGGGTCGTTAGTTCTATTGCCATGTATGAATTGTAGGTTTCCGAGCTGCTCAATTGAGAATTTAGTCTCTATTTGTCATTACTCTCTTGTACAGACAGGAGAGATTTGCCTTGATATATTGAAGAATGCTTGGAGTCCTGCATGGACACTTCAGTCCGTTTGTAGGGCTATAATAGCGTTGATGGCTCATCCAGAACCTGATAGCCCGCTTAATTGTGATTCAGGTAAGTTGGTTTATTTGATGCTTTTCTTTTCTGTTGTTGCATTACAAATTTACTGGGAGAAATGATAGAAGATAGCTTAAACATAACCTTGATATTTAAGTTCTTTTACTCCTTTCAAGCAGTTGTCTATGTACATCTTTCTGATAGGAAAGGTGTCAAAAAGGCCGTTTTAACGAAACAGAATGGCCGTGTGAACTGAGAAATTAAAAAAACGAATTACATATCATATTGTTCGACAGAGTAAATCAGAGCTGAAGATATCTCCCCGTGCCAACTCCCCATAGTTTCTTTTCTTTTTCCCGCTCCATTGCTGTCCCCATTTCTTTGAGCCTTTATATATCGGCACTTATAATAAATTCTACAGTACTTAGAGCTGCATTTGTTTTGTTGGCAGGCAATCTTTTAAGGTCTGGTGATATCAGAGGATTCCAGTCTATGGCACGAATGTACACCAGACTCGCAGCCATGCCCAAAAAAGGGTGAACTTGTGGTGCTACAAACTGTCTTTAAACTGTAAGACACGAGTACTATCAGTGATTTCAATTGTGCTTTTCAAACATCGTTGTAGAAATTCAAGAATATCTCCAACTTTTCTGGTCCAAAAATATCAGTTTCAACTATATCTTATGTTCAGTTTCTTTCTCAAACAATATATGTTTGTATGATCAAGATTTTCAGCAAAAGAGATAGATTGCATTCACCAACCCTGTAGAATGCCAATGACTAGTCTTTTATTGGTAGGCACACACGTTCACTCAAATAAGAGTTACAGCAAAGCAGTTACAAAATAGACATCCTTATTCCGAAAGTGCAAATAGAAATCATCGTCGAACACGAGCCTGTATCTTTATTCCAACACTTCAAATAGAAATCATTATTGAACTCGAAGCTATGCTATGCATCCACACTTTAAGGTTCGGGTCTCGATATTTGCAATCTCTTTTATTTTCAGGTGGTGTACCAAATAAAATGAATTATTATTGCTGGAGGAACCTGTCCATCCAATCACTTGCTTCTTTCACCATTAATGGTGCCATTTTGTGGCTTATTCTAGATTGTGCTATGAGCTGCACATTAAGAAACCAAAACATATAAGATACTAACTCATAACAGTGCAAATCTTCTCTATTTTTTTCTACATAATAGGTAACAATCATCTCATTATAGTGCAAATATTCAGTTTTTTTTTCTTACATAATAGGTACCTATAATCCTTCCTTACCTTAAACTTATTAGAAGCATGTGCCTTCGCATAAGCCATGCGAGCCCTCTTTGCCGGAGCTTTTATCCCATCGAGCGGGCAACGTGGATCATCGGCACCTAATAATCGACAAAGCCGAAGTGTATTTTTATCTAGGAAAAAAGCATCTTTTAAACAATGTATGCATAACCGAGGCCAATATCGGCTATACTAAAAACTTTGGTGATTCCGAGAGTGTCATACCGTTTAATATTAGCAGAGGACGCGGTGTCATAACCGGAATTGAGTAAGGTGAATCGAACTTTGAAGCTAGACCAGGAGCAATCCTATCCCAGACCTAGTCAGAAGAGAAATTGATGCAATCCAATGTAAGATGATAGCATAAAACAAGTAATTTAGATTAGGGGTGAGCAAAACTCAAATTCTCACCCTTAATTTAGATTAGACGTAAAACTATAAAAGAGAATCAAGTTAACTCACCTTCTTAACAACTTTATCAATTGCACTCTTGCCTAGATCAACCTTGCCGCTGAACAAAATCGTTAAAGAGAACCAGTGACAAAGTTGCAGTGCAGAAGAACTTACTATTAACTCCGGTAAATACAATGATGTCCAAAATAACAGCACAATCTTATATCCGGATTCTAGATTCCGACACCGGTCATGGCTAGATAAAAGTGATTATGGTAGCATTATATTCAGTTATGCTACAATGAAACCTGGATTTAAAAGCAAACATAATCAAATTCTCATTTGCAGAGTTCTATGAACATTACCTTCAAATACAGGCTTTATACTGTCAACACGAGCCTGCCATTTGTCGTTCTCCACGGCCCACCAGAATCCCTGCACATATAACATGAAAGTGTTGATTCTGTTCTGTTCTTTTGATTTTCTTATGCTTTTAAGAATTTGACCTGAACACCAATTATTGGAGCAGCAACTGCATTGCAAGTGTCAGCAAAGGCAGCAAACCAAGCATGCATTCCTGCATTTCATGGTGTTCATTTAAACTCTATATGACACATATGGTAAGCATGTTTCAGTAATCTCGAATGGAACTCAACTAACCTGCGAGTGATTCACTGGTGATTCCGATTCTCGTCGGGTCTATATCCTTTCTCTGTGTTAAATAATCTGCTAGCTTTATCAAATCCCACACCTGAAAGAATGAAAGCTTGGATGGAACGGAACACACAATGACTTTAAGTAGCATTCCTTTTCAAGTCAGGAACTAAAAGGCAGAAACAATGACTTTAACTCGACCGAAAGGTAGAAGAACGGAGGAATTACCGTATCGAATAAAAACGGCATCGTATCTCCTTTAATCCATGATGAAACTAGAGCCTGTACTTGAAATAGCACTGTGTTACTAGGAGCATTCATTCAAAGAAAATATAGAGAGGAAGCTAAAACATATACTAAGTTGCACATGAACAGAAGTGCAATCATTCTCTAATAAATTAGTGAAACTGATTTTTCCACAGGTTGAACTAAAGGAAGATTGGATACAGAATACGCACATCTCGATAGGTAGTGAGATTGCGAGCACGTTCACCATGGTGCCGAGAATCGATAGCAACGGTGATGTAGTCCCTTGAAGCATATGCCTGAAACGAAAAAAAAAAAAAAACTAAGGCGAAAATACAATGAAAATGATTGAACTCATCATAGTAAAAAAAGAGGAAGTGCAGAGGCAAATAGCCATAGCTACCTCAAGCAATGGCCGCACCCACTCTTTGTTCATATTGGTACTGTGCAGAAAAACAACAGCAGGCCTTCTTTTCAGTTTGCTGCCTTTCAAGCTTAAGATCAACACAGGCAACTTCCCTTGCTCTCCAGCCTATATCAGCAATAGCTAAGGGTGAACAAAATGCGACTCCATTAAAAAAAAAAACGAATTTTCGACTCAACTCGAATCATAATTTCATAAACTCGACTCTAAAAAATTCAAATAAAATTAGAGTTATAAAATGAAACTTCGAACGACTCCAAATTTTTATTAATTAGTAAATCGGTTTCATATATCACATATGAAAAAAGGACCTCAAATAAAATTTGAGTTATAAAAGACTTTCAACTCGAAAATTTTGACTCGATTAGTCTCAACTCGATCTAATGCTCACTCGTAGCAATAGCCATAAAGTAATTACCTCAAAAACTAGAAGGAACCCCAAATTCCCAATTACCTCAGTGTGTAAATACAAGTTTTCCTCTTGAAGTCTTTCCTTGAGATTTTCAATATCAGCCTTTGGACAAGATTCCATTGCCTGGTGAATAAAGTAGACTAAAATCAAACATTCCCACATCAGAAAACTTGCTTAAAACACACCCATTTTTGGAAGAAGAAAACTGACCTCTGAAGGTTGGTGGAGGAACTTGTTGGAACAAAGGATGTTGCACGGGTTTTGCAGGTTCCACTGTCAAAGGAACTATGGGTTCATGACAAGAAGAGGGGATTTAGATTTTCAGTACATATATTGATTAAAGCAAGTTAAACCATTGTTTAAGGCTAGAGTAGACCTTGAGGTGATCGTCGGGTACGAAGGAGATGAAGGAACTGAGACCGAATCTTGTTGGCGCCATTGATAACAGCATTGCTATGGTCTGTGTTTTCTGGTGTTCCATGGCTCAACCAGAAGAAGAAGAAGAAGAAACAGATGGGTGGGAAGATGTTTCTCATATTTTTACAAGGGAAAAAGGAAATTGTTCCTTTTGTATGGGGTTTGAAAATGATGAAGTTGGGGTATTTAAGTTGGCATGAAGCTAAAGACTTGTAATGTATGCAAACTGCAATGAAGCTCTGCTGTCATTGTCATTGCCAAATCGCCATGGCTAGTCATGTGGATGCAGACCCAGTTTTAAAATAAACTAAAACCAAACTTCCATGCCAGTCAAAATTGTTCTTTCTTTTGTTGTTTTCAGTATTCTTTGAGTTAACTAAATACTTTTTTTAAGTTAAATAATTATACACCCAATACTCTAGCGGTAAAAACTCCTAATTTCGTAGGAGTTTAGAAATTAAGAGTGATTGTTAGAATTATGGGTTAGAGTTTAGAGGTTAGGGTTTAAGATAATAGGTTGAAGATTATAAACCCTAAATTCTATTCGCAAACACTAAATTCTAAATTACTAAACTTAAACCATACACCCTCAATTGAATCTCTAAAACTAAGACATTTGTGAAAATTAAAAATTTTTACCGCCAGTATATCTAATTATAATCGACATTCTAGTTATAGAAATAAAAATTCCAACATTCCAAAATAAAAGATTTAGTTGCACCAAACATCTTCAATTTATAATCTATATTTAAATTAATGGATTTTTAATTTATTTAATTGATTAATCCAGATCAAATACTATAAAATCTAATCTCAATCTAATTTTCTCATTCACAATAATAAAATTTAAACCTCTAATTTTATTCAAGAAATCTAATGTCGGATCACGCTATATTATTCAATAAATCTAATGTCGCATCACAATAGATCATTCAATATTTAAACTGATAGCTAGACCTAAAGTGATCTGATCCAATCAATACAATTCTGATGCCTTGAAAATCAAAATATCATATTTAATGTTTGAAGATCCATTGCCTAAATCAATTGAAAATTTATACCACAAATTAGGTCCGTCTATAATAATAAGATTGTAACATTGAACGAAATGTTTCTATAAATAATAATTACATACAAGTAGAACAAAAGAAAAAGAAACGTTTTGTTATTATTACTTGTTATGAATCATAACTATATCACGAGATTTTATGTCTGAGTTCATCAAATCATTCATAACCAAAGCATACACATTACCAAATACATTCCCACACAGACAGAAGCCCCAACTGGGTGGAACACTATTATTTGAGGAACTTGTCAAACCAATCACTCACTTCTTTCACCATTAATGGAGTCATTTTGTGCCCTATTCCAGGTTGCGCGACGATCTGCGTATACGGCTTCGGTCAGGAAGTAAGAGGCACATATATACACACACAATATAAAAGCAGCAAAACTCCATGAAACCTTATATTAAATGCATTACAATGGGCCAGACATGATTGAATGGAGAACATGCACATGCATCCATCACACTAATGCTTAATGCACATGTGAAATCCATTACCATTTAAAATAAGGTTCATGATATTTCGAGATAGGGCCATTTGAGTTTGAGAATCAAGTTTTCGAGTCCGGTCATAAAGTTGAAGATTGAGCAAGTTCAGATTGATTACTTTTTATGATTAAACCATATTGATCGTGTCTGGTTCAGGCCTAATTCTTGCACTAGTTGTATAGCTTACTTTTGAATGTCAATAAGTGGACATAGATATGCATTTCCACCAGTTTTCTGCTTTATATCTTTAAGGGTTTCCATGCAAAAGTTGGCTACCTGAACTTGACAATAAGTGAACCTAGATTTTGAACCTTATTGCCAAAACATTGGTAAAGGGATTTCGATGATTTATAATTATTCAGAAGTGATCCCTTACCTTAAACTTGTCTGCACAATCGGCCTCTTCATAAGCCTTGCATGCCCTCGTCTTGGGAATTTCTAGGCCATCAAGAGGGCAGCGGGGATCTTCACTTCCTAAATATATTTAAAGCCAATACGAAAAAGTTTTAACCATACATGGAAACTTCCAAAACAATTGAATTACAGAAAAATACCAACAACGAAGCATTGTACCATTTACAATCAGAAAAGGGCATGGTGCAATAGCCGGGACCGTGTTAGGTGCATCAAACTGAGAAGCTAACCCAGGAGCAATCCTATCCCAGACCTGGTCAGAGAAGTAGAACCATAAAATTTATTAACATCAGGCAGCAGAAAAAAAACATCCTTAGTTCCGTCGTGTGTGCATGCGAAAGCATGTCTTGCTTGTGAGTTATCTTCATTTTCAGAAAGCAACTGAACAATAGAAAGTTACACGGTATATATACGACAAACATGAGCAGGTAAAAACATAACTGACCTTCTCCACCACTTCTTTATCAATTTCTTTCTTGCCTAAATCAGTAATTGCAGCTGTAACAAAGTTATTTAAGAACATCAGAGAAACAAAAACCAAAATAGTTTCTCCTAGAAATGAAGCCAGAGTTGGCAACTAGTTTCAGTTAAGTGATATAAAGTGTCACTCCTGATCTGATGAATCGGTATAAATCTAATAAATGCTATCATTTACACAATTTTTTTATAGTTTTGGTAAGCTTGAAATCTGTTGATTTTAAGAAGGTATATAGATTTAAGATAGCTTCATGCAGAGTCTTGATCTGGATAGAAAATAACCGTCCCTGAATGACCATAAATTGGTAAAACCAAACATTACTAAAAGCCTTTTTCCAAGAATCCTGGCGCAAGTTACCTTCAAATACAGCCTTTATACTGTCAACTCGAGCCTGCCACTTGTCATTGTCTACTGCCCATCGAAATCCCTACAAATAAATAACATGATATAATCTAATAACTTTAAAAATATATTTATTAATGCTTATAGGAATTAGAAATTTTCAGTTTACCTGAACACCAATTATTGGGGCTGCTACTGCATAGCGGGTGTCAACAAAAGCAGCAAACCATGCATGCATTCCTGCATTTAATGATATTCACATAAACTCTACACGAAACAGTGAGCAGCTATTTAATATTTCAGTCTCTTCAAATCTCAGTCAACAAACCTCCAAGTGATTCGCCAGTGATTCCAATCTTAGTAGGATCTATATCATCTCTCTGACTTAAATAATCTGCAAGTTTTATCATATCCCAGACCTAAAAGATGGAAAACCTTGAATGAATTGAAAATTGAAATGCTAAAAAATAACACCAAAATAGTTTAAGGCTAAAATCTCAGAAAAGGCTTAAAGTAGCATCTCTTTTAAGCCAAGACTATTAAGTATATAATGGAAATTAAACAGCAGGTCAATAGTTTGCTTAACTCCTGTCTAGTCAGGAATTTCCTCTAAATTTTATCATTTTTTTAATCTACGACCAATCTTTGAATTGTAATAGAGAATTGTAATAGAAACAGAACATATAAAAGCACAGATAAATCCAACATGATCTGAAGGTATTACCGTATCAAATATGAATGGCATTGTATCCCCATTTTTCCATGATGACACCAGAGCCTACACTCAGACAGTCAAATGACATTAGG
>JAGYYJ010000328.1:0-13657 GCA_019671005.1 Hibiscus mutabilis
AGGAAATTTTGGAAAGAGAAAATGGAATATTAAATCTTGGCCCTTGATTGATGATAAAATCAATCTCAACCATTGATAAAAGGGCAAAATTGTAATTTCACTATTAAATGAATTTAATAGATATATGTGTAAAATAATGGTAAAAAGATTAACCAAATGTTCATCTTTTCCAGCAACAAACGTGAGGTCTAGGGAAAGAAAGAAAAAAATTTTCCAAGCTCGATTCAAGCCCCAAAACTCATTTTTTAGGTAATCTCTTCAACTACAAACTTGTTATACTCTTCAAGCTCTATCTTTTGATATCAATAATTCATGGAATTCATGCTTGATTGATGATAATTTACATGAGAAAGAAATTAGGGCTTATGGATCAAATTGGGGCTTTTGAGATTTTATGATTCCATGATTGAATTCAAGTTGAAATCAAGCTAGTATGATGTTAAAATCATGATATTGAGTTGGGATTTAAGTTTTACATGTTTTGATTATTATGAAGATGATTAGGGTTTATGATTCAAGTTTAATTTAGGGTTTGTGATGTTGAAATAATGATCTAGTAAGCTTGAATTGTTGTTTGGAAGCAAAATCCTAAGTTAAATCGTAAAGGACCATTTCGCAAATTGAAAAGTTGAAGGACCAAATCAAAATTTTTAGAATTTGGAGTGTATTTATGTTATTAGTGATGTTAGAGATAAGAAAATGAAGTTGGAGTGCCAAATTGATGTTGAATTGAATTAGTGACCATTTTGGCAATTTGTTAAAGTTAAGTGACCAAATCGAAATGGAATTTTGTATGGGGGCTAAATCTGATTTTAGTTGTAATGATGGAATTAAGGTAGTAATGTTGAATTAAGGACTAAATTGCAAAGTTAAACATGAATCCTTATCTTTGCATTTTTAGTACCTATTTAAATAAATAAGGAAAATTAGGGAGAATTATTGTGAATAATTATTTGGTGAAGAATGTGATGAGTTGGTGGTTTAAAGCTAGTGATTGGACTAAATTGAAAAGTAGAGAAGTAAGGAGAAGTTAGTATAAAAGTTGAAGTTGTTTGTGGATGTTGTGTAGAAAAACTGGTTTATGACAGTAACTTTGAAAATTCACCATAAATTCTACAAAAATGGTTAGAAGGTGAATTTTATACCGATGTAAAGATTTGTTTGTCTAGTTTCGTGTCCAACAAATGGAAACTGATTTCGAGTTAAAAAATATGAATTTATAAGTGGTGAAAGGTCAAAAAATAGTATAGCAGCTGTTCAAATTCAATCTTGGAATCAAGGGGGTTGAGGGTACAATGAAGGAAGTATCAAAGAGGACTTAGTAGGGGCATACTAATACATGGCCCAAGTGAGTGCAATGCATACATAACATTATACATGGATGTTTCATACATCAGCAGTAGGACTTTGATGAGTCTACCGGGTTTATATATTGTCATGATAATTATGTCATTGATCATACATTTGACATACTTTAAATATGTCAAAGGTTGAAAATAAATGCATTGATCACTAGTTATTGATGATGATTTACTATTAATGTTATTTAGTTATGAACTTCTTCATGTTAATATAAATTGATATACATTGCCATGGATGAAATATTTGATGATATAAAGCCCAAGTATGATATATAGGTTCAAAGGTATAGTTGGCTAGCCATAGAGTCATAAACATTTGTATAAAGATTCTAAGCACTTCAGTAAAGTGCAAATTTTATAAATACTCATTGAGGAGTATACTCATGCATGGTTTGAGTATACGAACTTATTACTGCTAAGCACTTTAGAGTAATTTCATAAAAACTCAATGAGGATATATTGTATACTCGGTAAGTATACGAAGCAGGTGCTAAGCACTCCGATGAGTGCAAATAATATACATACTCAAGAAAGGTTGGGTATGGGGATGACTCATGTACATAGAATCTCTTAATTCGATATCTTGGGCTAATTAATCAATTGAAATAAAAAAATAGAATGATAAGCTTGAAAGCTTGCGGATAAAGTTGGAAAAGGTATTGGTAAAGCATTGAAAACTACGGATGGAAATGGCAATATTGGTAAGATCTAATCTTATCACTTTGATATACATATATGCTATTACATATTTAATTATGTTAATGAGCATGTAATGGTAAGGTGATCATATGCATTATTAATAATTAATAATTAATATTGAGATTGATATTATGACAATTGCACTTAAATTTGAATTATTGCCTCACTAAGTAAATACTTAGCGTGTAATCTGTTTTACGTAGGAAAGAAGAAATGGTTGGAGTAAGGGCATATACGGACATCAACATCAATCAATAACAGTACATCAGTATCAGTAAGATATCTTTTGATATTGTTTGTTATTTACTAGTTGGCAAGTATATTAAAGGGTATGCGCTTCGGTAGAATTTGTATTTTATTTGGTATACGGATGAATTTTAAATTAGGTTTTTTAGGCAATTTTATTAATTATATCAAGACAAATTAAATTGATAAGTTCTGCTGAAAATAAATTCAATTTGAAGATGAAAATATTATTTTTAAACTTTTTATGAATAACTAGATTTGTAAATAAAAACTAAATACATTGTAAAATTTTAAAGAAACAAAATTTTACCAAGTTACAAATGTAGAGGTTTTACAAATGTTTTGTGATATCTCGACTCGTATTCAGCTATGAATACGGGGAAAGGGTATTACAAGAAGCATCCACCAGATTAGTCCGGGCTTGGCATCTTCTTTGCCAAGATGAACTTCAATGCCGAATTATATAAAAACCACAACTTTGTTACCAATTAAATAAGATCTAAATTTGTTAAAAGCAAATACAACCGCAAAAAATTCTTTTCGGTTGTAGAGTAATTTAGTTGTGCTTCGTTCAAGGTTGGCTGGCATAGTTGATGGCATGGAAAACCTTGCCATTCCTTTTCCCAAGACGCTCAACGGCATAGTCGCGGCATCGCACATGAGCTCAAAAGGCTCATTCCGGTCTAGTGCCACAACTATAGAGGCATTGATCAACTTCTCTTTAAGTTCTGAAATGCTCTCAAACAAGAATCGTCAAATGCAAAAGTGGCATTATGTTCTAATAACAAGCATAAAGGTTTGCAATTTTTGAAAAGTCTTTAATAAAGCGCCGATAAAAATCAGCATGCCCTAAAAAACTCCTTATACCTTTGATACTTGTTGCGGTGTGGCGCTTAATTACCTCTATTTTGCTTGATCAACTTCGCCCCTCTCTCGATTACCTTGTGCCCGAGAACAATGCCTCATTCACCATGAAGTGGCACTTTTTCCCAATTCAACACTAGGTTTGTCTCTATGCATCTCTTCAAGACTTGCTCCAAACTCGAAGACATTCCTCAAATGTTTTGCCAAACAACGAGAAATCATCCATGAATACTTCCATGTTGTGTTCTATCATATCGGAAAAAATGGACATCATGCAACGTTGAAAGCGTTATTGGTGCATTACATAGGCTAAATGGCATTCATTTCTAAATGCAAACGTCCCATATAGGCACGTGAACATGGTCTTCTCTTAATCATTAGGCGTGCGATGGCAATCTGATTTATAACTTGAATAACCATCCAAAAATAATAGAAAGGTTTACTTGCCCAACCTATCTAAGCCACGATCAATGAATGGCAATGGGAAGTGGTCCTTCCTCGTGGCATTGTTCAACCTCCTATAGTCTATACACACTCTCCATCATGTGATAGTTCCGGAGGGTATTAGCTCAACTTTACTATTTTGTACTGCGGTTATGCCACCCTTCTTTTGGCACGCATTGCATCGTAAACCCAAGAGCTATCGTAAATAGGATATATAATCTCGGCATCAAGCCATTTTATGATCTCTTTTTTCACTACCTCTTTCATGCTTGGGTTTAGCCTTCTTTGGCCTTCAATGGTCTTGCCATGGTACTCCTCTAAGATAATCTTGTGCATGCAAATGGTTGGGCTAATTCCTCAAATGTCTGCCAAAGTCCAACCTAACGCTTGCTTATAACCGTGTATTATTGCCAGCAATCTTTCTTCCTGATCATTAATGAGACCAGTGGCAATGATCACCAGCAGAGTTGAGTGTTCACCTAAATAAGCATACTTTAAGTGATCTGGCAGTGGTTTTAGTTCCAACGCTGGTGGCTCCTCAATTGATGGTCTAGGTGCCTTGATCTCTCTGCCCAAGCTGTAGTGGCTCAAAATAACTTCGCCTCCTCAGCCTCCAAGACTGATTCTTGGTTCCTCAAACAATTCAGCTATGCCATCTAAGTTGCTGGCATCAAATTTTTATATCTGGCATAAGCGTACCGTGTCCAAAATAAATGGACTCCATCATCTCCCTCGCTTGGCACTCATTGGGGTTCGTCTACATTTTAAAGCTTGAAACACATTAAATGTAACTTCTTTGGTCATTTCATTCGCATTATTAGATTTCCCCTTTAAGAACATCAATCAAAGCCTTACCGGTGGCAAGGAAAGGTCTTCCCAGAATAATCGGGACATTAATATCGACCTCGTAATCTAAAATGATAAAATCAATTTGGAAAAATAAATTTGTCTACCTTTACCAACATATCCTCAATCTTACCATTGGGATGCGTATAGATCGGTCCGCGGTGAAGTGGCACGTGGTAGGTCTTGCTTCTATGCCAAGCTTCAAAAAGCTGACATTGGCATCAGGTTAATGCTGGCTCTAGGTCACATAATGCATTGCCCATGAATTTGTTGCCAATGGTATAGGGAATAGTGAAACTTCTCGGATCTTTCAGCTTTGGTGGCAATCGGTTTAGGATTATGTACTTTGCATCCTTCGATTAGCACTAAAGTTTAAAGTCTTCAACTTTCTCTTTTTTTAAGGATGTCCTTCATGAATTTGACATAGTTGGGCATTTGCTCAGGCTTCTACCAATGGAATGTTGATTTGCAATTGCTTAGAACCTCCAAGAAGGGCTTGAATTACTAGTCTTGCTTATGCTTTTTGGGAGTCTTGCTAGAAATGGTAGTGGGCCGGGTAAAAACGTGCATTTCTCTGGCTTTGCCAATGTAGTGCTAGCATATATCTATTTAGCATGATCTTCGGCATCAATATGTTGTGCGGCATTGATGCTAGCATTATCTCTTTGTTTCCTCTTTTCCGCTTTCCTAGGGTTATATATTGGCACAAGCTTCTCAATTTGGCAATTAATTGGCTGTAGGCCTTCTCCTCCTTACCAACGCTTTACCATTCCAAAGAGTTATAGCCTTACTCTTGCTCATTGTCTTTGTAAAAGGCATCTTACGTGTTATTTGGCAATGCTCATTGGGGCCCGATTGCTGAAAGCGCGGCGGCAATCTACCCAAGCCGACTTCCAAGTTTTCTCATTGATGCTGCCAAACTCTAGGCTGTAGCATCATTCCTCTCCATGTACTCTGTGAGAGTGCCTCATTAGTTAAATCTTTGCCTTGCTAAAATTATTTTTACTTTTTCTGCGGTATGGCATTACGATAAAATGCTAGCATGGCATTGTTATTCGCATACCGGGTATTATGGCACTAAGAATTTATCTTGGTTACCTCTTTGATTTCCTATGCTAAGTTAGGGTGTTGTCTCAACCTGCATTATAAGTATTGGAGTTAGGATTATAGTAATGATTAACATTGTCAACAAATTTACCAATTGGGGTTGGCGGGTATTCATCCACATGATGATTTCTCTCAGTAAATTATGCAGGAATGGGTCTAATGTTTTGACTTCTTGGGACTCATTGTTCTTCTTTGCAACGTTCTTACCATGCTAGTAAGGTTGGAAATATTGGCATGAATGGACGTTAGTTCATCAACATGAAATTTCCATTGGTTTTAGTCAGTCCCAAGTCTAGTCTATGGGATATTCAAAATGGGTGATTATAATCCTCTCTCTAGAATGTCCATGACCTCAGTATCATCTTGTCACCTTGAACCAGCTGTTGAAGCATCAACAGTCATCGTTTGTACATTTAATCCATTGCGGGGTTTGTCTCCCAGGTCCAATTTGGGAATCAATGCATAAGACACCTCCTCAATAGGTCTTTAAATCGTTCCCCAGTTATATAAGGTCTCATCCTCGACTGCACAATATGGCTGATCTCACCTTGCGGCTTGGTAGTGGCGTTGTGGTGGAATCTTGTCAAGCCGGCATGGAATGCATACATGAAAGTAACTAAGCAGTGGCAATGAATTAAGACAAACCTTTGATATGTCTCTCAAGAAAAGTAAATAACTTTAGCTTCCACGTGTCTTTAGGTATTCCATTTAGTTGAAATAAGCGGCAAATCTCCATGAGCGCTTAAGATGTTGCCTAGGATCTCCGGTAAGTGCTCCATCAAAGCGACCTACATTCAAAGAAGTTTGAATCATTCTGGATTAGGACCAAGAGTGTGGCGGTGTTTACCTACAACCTTGCCAGTCTGAATCAGAGTGTCAATAGTTTGGTGCCGAATGTTCTCAATAGGTCTCTCATTAACCAGGATAACAATATTCTTTAAGATAATTTAATTCAACTCAAACTCCTCCTCAAAGAAGGACTTTGGCTAGCCTATAAATATCAAGGAGATTTCGACAATTCAAAGAGGAGAAGCAAGAGGAATTTAGTGGCACCAATCCTGTGGAGCGATATCTTTTATACTATAACTGCGGCGTGTATCACATTTGCGTAGCACTTATTACAGCGCAACAAGTTTTGGCGCCGTTGCGGGATTAGCAATAGCGACTTTGTTTTATTTTCTTGCACTTTCTTTTTATTTTCTTGTTTAAAATTCAAAGGGCTAACAAACTTTGGTTTTGCATTGGTATATGACGGCGAGACCGACTTCACGAGAATATCCCTTTGATCGAAATCAGAGCGAACCTTACAAAGACTTAGGCGAAGGATAAAGAAGCAATGGCAAATCAAGGCGGCAATATGAATCAAGATGTTTGGCGGGAGGAGGGTGATTCTTGAAAGCAGAACTATTCGAGACTATCTTGAAGAAGATCTTGATGGACTTAACCGGGAGTTATCTTTTTGAAAGTGAAGCCGACCACTTTGAGTTGAAAGCCGGTAATGTTTAATATGATCAACACAATAGGTCAATTTGGCGGCTCAACTGAAGATGATGCGACAACATCTGAAATCTTTCCTCGAGATTTGCAACTCGTTCAAGATACGGAGTCACCCCGATGTCTTACGATTAAGATTATTCCCTATTCATTTGAGGATAGGCGAAAGCATGGTTGAATAGCATTCTGCGGATCCATAGCATCTTGGACTGATCTTTGTCGTGATTTCCTTGCTAGATTTAATCCTACAAATTTGGTGATAAGCCGTAGCGACATTACTTCTTTTGGTGGCGGATGATGAATCCATGTGCGAGGCTTGGGAGGCGATATAGAGAACTTCTACAAATGCCCTACGGTTCGGTGTGGACTCAAGTAACAATGTTTTACAATGCGCGTGAATACACCAGCAAGGATGATGCTAGATGCCTCGACAAGCGGCATACTCCTAGATAAGTCACCGGAAGAAGCAATGCAAATTTTAAGCAGGCTGGCCAGAATGATTATCAATTCCATCTACTAGAAGACAAACAACACACATGAAGTCAAGGTAATGGATTCTTTTTGTGAGTTATGTGGTGATAACCATCGAATGTATGCGAGAATCGGAATCGGCTTCTATGTGGAATTACAATCGAACAACAACATGATGTCAAATACATACAATCCGGCTTGGAAGAAGCACCCAAATTTTTCATGGGTAATCCCAACAATGCTCTAAAGCGGAACAATCAGAATGCACAAGCATCGGGATTCGACAATATATGCCCACGGCAGCAGATGCGCGGCAACAACCGACAACATCTAGTTCTTTGGAAAATTCTCTAAATGCTTTTATGATGGCTGGATCTTATATGGTGAGAATAGTAATTTCATAAAAAAGAGCGATGCTTTTATTATGAGGACCGAGATGAGATTGCAAAACCAAAAGCGGCAATCAAATCATTGGAAAATCAAGTGGACAATTTGCTCAAAATCGAACACTAGACCACAGGAGGTTTACCTAAGCGATCTTGAAGTCGCAGAAGGCGGCCGCCATGAGCATGTAAGGCAATCACCACCACAGTGGCCAACAACAGAGGTTCAAACCCGCTCGTCAAACAAAACTCCACAAAAGATCAAGGCGAACCTGGCGGCAAAGCCTCGGATCTTGAACCGGGAATTGCTGCGACAGCGCGCAATAAGCATGCCTCGGCAAGCGCGAGCGCCTCGGCAACTTGCGATAAGCACGCCTCGGCACCGGTTGATAATGCCTCGGCAACTCGGATGTCCCGGCAATGCCGTCAATCGGGTTTCAAACCAATGAAGGATCGAAGATATCCGACTTCCACCACCATTCCACAAAGGTTTAGGCGACAAAAGCAGAATACCAATTCAAGAAGTTTCTTGATATCCTAAAGCAAGTCCACATCAACTTGCCATTGGAAATCACTATCAGGGGAAAGCATTATGCGACCTAGGGCTAGCATAAACTTGATGCCTAAATCGGTTTTCGAAACTAGGAATCGGGAAGGCAAGACCTACATGATTATCTTGCTGACTAGCAAGCAGATCTATGTGCATCGGAGGAAAAATCGAGGACATCTTTTGGTAAAAGTTGATAAATTTATTTTTTCCACTGACTTTATTGTTTTGGATTGTAAACGGAGAGGCATGCACCTATCATTCTCGGAAGACCATTCTTGGCAGGAGAACTTTGATTGATGTTGAGAAGAACTCACAATGAGGTGAATGACGAGGTCAAACTAAATGTGTTTCAAACACTAAGGCATGCGATGATCGAGAAGAGACCAACTACTTCATTCGCGGCGTTTAACCCGATGAAGAATTTAGTTGCCTCGGCAACTTCATTGCCCGACCAAGAGGAACATGAGGAGTATGAAGAACGTCGATGAGAACAACCGGAAGAGGCAAATTGGCTGATCAATCGGACCAGTACATACTTTGAACCTTTGGACTTCTCGGGTAAGGAAGGTAAGATCGAAAAAACCCCTCGATTGAACATCCACCAATTCTTGAGTTGAAACACTTTGCGGCAACTAAAATATATACTTAGGGACCGATAATACATTGCTTGTAATTATTTCTTCTAAGTGGTTGCCTTTGAGGTGGAAAAGCTGATCAACATGTTGAAGCTACAAAAGGCAATAGGGTGGACAATTGCCGACTTGAAGGGAATTAGCCAGGTGGTGTGCATGCACAAGATCTTGTTGAAGATGATCACAAACCTTCAATTGAGGCCCAGAGACTGAATCATGCCATGAAAGGGGTTGTAATAAAAGAAATCATCAAGTTTTGAGGCATTATATACCCTATCTCGAGCAATGCGTTAAATCCAAATTTACAATGTGTACCAAAAAAAGAATATCGCGGTGGTAAGCAATGAAAATAATGAACTTCCCCACCAGGCTGACCCGGTTGGAGGTTTTATGGACTATAGAAAGCTAAACAAAGCCACTAGGAAGACCCTTTTACCCTTTATTGATCAAATGTCAAATACTTATGCTAAAGGATGCTAAACCTCGTTTGATTCGTTGGATATTACTTTTACAAAATTTGATATTGATTGGTCATTAAGACTAGATGGCGCACTTTGGGCATATCGCCTTTGCATTCAAAACACCATTAGGTATGTCCCCCTTCGGCTTGTCTATGGTAAAACATGTCATCTCCGGTGGAAATCGAGCACAAAGGCGTCTTTGGGCAATCAAGGCCGTGAATATGGATTGGGAAAGTGCGGACAAAAGCGTTTGATGGATCTCAATGAGATAGAAGAATTTCGTGCACTACGCCTATAACAATGCGAATCTACAAGGGAAAACAAAGCGATGGCATGACAGAAACTATTGCCACGGCAATTCACGCCCGAGAGCAACTAGTTCTCCTATTCAATTCTCGGCTAAAACTTTTTTCGGGAAAAGCTGAAATCAAGATGGTCGGGACCATTTGAAAGTCGTCAAACCATTCTCCCATGGTCTTTGTGATAATCAAGTCCATCTCGACAACCATGAATTCAAAGTTAATGGACAAAGATTGAAGCACTACAATGGTGCCCATGTGGAGCGTAACAAGGAAGTGGTCAACTTAGGAGATGCATGAGCATGCTCTCTCTCGTATATTTCTTTTTCTTTTTCTTTTTATTTTTATTTTTAATTTTAGGAGATATTTTTTTTTTCTTCATTATCTTTAGTTTTCAGGTTTTCTTTATTTTCTTTTTCACAACAAGACTCACAACTACTATGCTAAGGAAATTTCTTTGCCAAGATCATTGCCCGGCACCAACCAAAGAAGAAGATGCGCGACAACTTACATCATGCACACTGGTGATGCCACGGCAACCAACCCACGAAGATGCCCACGGCAACCAAAGCTAAAGACATCCGGCAACAAGAAAACAACCATTGCATTCAAGCAAGAAAATCAAGAGCCAACTAGAAGAAACTAATAATCATCTACGATGGTGAACTCTCGGAGTAAGTCCTCGTATGCATTTTTTTTTTTTTTCGTTATTTTTATGCATGCATTGAGGACAATGCCTCACTCGAGTTTGGGGATTGTTATTAGTAATTACCATGTTTAGTTACATTAATCTTAAGCATTACATTTAGGATACATAAATTGCTTGCCATGCCTTTAATTGGAACAAAATTGCTTAGATTTGATGAATATTCAATGATGACTTTACCAATGCACTTAATTGATAAATTTTTATTCTAGGATAACCATGAAAAACTTAGAATTTTACTATGATGCTAAATTTGATGAAACTTGTTGTGGTTTGATTGATTTAAGGAGTTCTAGTAAACTTAGGTTGATAATTAACTAATTGGGGATTAGAATAAAAATTGGATGAATGCTAGAGGTGCCCGAAATTGGCTCTAGCATGTGCTAAAAAAATTGATCACTAGAGGTGCGAAAGCTGGCTCTAGGAGGCGTTAAAATTTTGGTTAACTAGAGGTGCGAAACCGGCTCTAGTCGATTAAATTAACTTAAGAAAACTAACATGTTAAAAAAAGAACCCAATGAAGTAATTTGAAAACCTATTGTTTGCATAGAATCGAAAAATCAACACACACAACTCGCACACACTCACAAGCATTATAGTTTGATTAGAGTAATTCAATAGTTTTCTGAAAAATAAAAAGCCAATCATACTTTGTGCCCGGTTGGAGAGGTGAAATCAAGTTCAAAGCTAAGTTTGTGAAAATTTGAAGTCTTGGCGAGGTAATTATGAGTTTGCATTGCTTGAGGACAAGCAATAGTTCGAGTTTGGGGGTGTGATAAGTGTTCAAAAGTACTATTTTCTTACCCTTTTTACTCATATTGTTAGACTTAGGCTCATATTAGTTGCATAGTTAGCCATTCATGCATTAATCCATGTTTCCTTCAATCGTTGAACTTGATTACATAACTTGGTGATTTTTGTGGAAATAGATGCTGCTTTGGTGTGTTTTTTTGTGTGTATGATCACTTGCCAAATGCGGGCAAAAGCAATGCCGAGCTAGTTGCGAGGGCAATGCATGAAGGAGGCGAGCAGTTGCCATGGCATTTGTCGACAAAGACCAAAAGCAATATGGATGTCGAAATTCATGATTTTACAAGCCCAAGATGACATGGAGCAAGGCCCAAGCCCAAAGGAATTTGATTGCCATGCAGAGATTAAAGAAGAATTAAATTCCAAGAGGATAGGAGAAGTTCTAATAGGAATAAAATTATAATAAAGAATTATATTCTTTAAAGATAATTTAATTCCAACTCAAACTCCTCCTCAAGAAGGACTTTGGCCTAGCCCTATAAATACCAAGGAGATTTCGACAAGATGAAAGAGAGAGCAGCAAGAGGGGAATTTCGACGACAAGTCCAAGTAGGGCAAGAGGAGAATTTTTCGACAAGCATCAAGGGCAAGGAGGATTTCGACGACAAGCTTCTTCTTTTCATCTTTGTTCGATTGGGTTCATGCTAGGGATTAATTATCTTGTGTTTCTTTGGAACCTAGCCATGAACTAAATTTACTTGGCTATGGTTATTGTGTTTTTTGTGGTTGTTGAGAAACTATTGGTTTTGTTTAGGTAATAAGAGTTTGCACTTTTCTATTTCAAGGTTTATTCATTCTTGATTCTTATTATTGTTTGCAGTGAGTGAATTGGGAGAGGATCTCGTGATTTCATCCATTTATCTAATATCGGGAGAGTTAGATTCAAGAAGCGAATGAATATGATCTTTATTCAATCAATGATGGTGAAGATTAATCCGGCAGCAGGAATAAGTTAAGGATTTCAGCGGCTAAGAAGGGCGCAAGATTGGTTGTTGTTCACCCTTGATTCGCGAGGATGTATTATCAGGTTTTTACCAAGACAATCCAATCGGCTATCACACCTCAACTCACGATAACCTAGCCTATCTCTCTCAATTGAATTCATCTTTTTCTTTTATTAATTGCTTTCTAGATTAGTTATTAGTTAAACTTCTATAATCCTTTACTTGTGTTTTTACTTTTTACGATTGCAAGAGACTAGATTCTTGAAGTGGCACCAATCCTGTGGAGGCGATATCTTTATACTATAATGAGCTAGAAGAGCTCTCTCGTACGACCCTTCAAGATCCAGGCTTCTATTGCCAAACTGGTGAACCACCCTTCTATGTTTTAAAATAGGTTGTCGATGCGTTGCACTAACTCCCTCATGATCAAATCCCTTCCCGATTGTCCCAAATACTGGCTTGGATTGGTGTTTAAATAGGCGTCTGAGGAAGGATGGATTAACTCTTCAAATTTAATTTTAGCGCGAGGATAAGTGATAATCTTCTTATCGAGTTTGAATGAGGTGACGTCATCTTACAGCGTTGCCTTGGTGTCAAGCTTGGCGCGATCATCAACCCGGTCTTGGCACCATCTTATCGTTGTTTTGATTGAGTCCAATTGCTATCTTTTTGAACTTTGATCATGTCCCTATTTTTTGGTCCATGACTTGTAGCATGGCATCAAGTTCCATCTCTGTCAACCCGATGCTTAGCATTGCTGGATCCACTCCCCGTGTAACAACGCTCGGCATTCTCTCTAGCATTCCTTCTGTGTTGCTTTTTTTGGAGGCCCAAATCCTATACCAAACCTACAAAATTGCCAACAAAACAACCGCCTTTGGCGTAGACAATTTCTAAACTCATATGCAAATGCAAATCGTGATTTTAACATACAATACAGCTAAATGTACCTAAAAACAAGCAAAAGCATTATAAGATTGTCACTAAAAAATAGTACTTTTGGAGAAGGTAACATAAGCAGCTTGGTTTGGCCATTATTGCCATTTTACGTAACTGAATTCAATATTCTCGAGGCATAAAAATCTTACATTGGTGCATCTACTAACACATTAGCCTTCTCGGATGGTAATCAATGATTACATCATAGTAGTCATGTCGATTCTATCCATCTTCTTTGCCTCAATTAGCTCTTTTTGAGATAACAAATATTTTTAAACTTATTATCATGATTTGCACCTTTTTCCTTACAAATAGTAACCCAAATTTTCAAAGCAAACCTCACTGCCAATTCTAAATCATGGTAGGATAATTTATTTCATAGTTTGAGTTGTAGAAAACAT
>JAGYYJ010000967.1:0-18457 GCA_019671005.1 Hibiscus mutabilis
GGTTGGTAATATAAAAATGAGCTATGTCCCTATATTTTTTGAAATTACAATTTGGTCCCCAAATTGTAATTGCGTTCAATTGGATGTCAAATCGATGCCCGATTGAGTTGAGTTTTCACCTGTGATCAGTATGTACATGTAGGATAATAATTGTGCATCTAGACAAGATAAAAGAAAAAAATGGACGTGTTTCGGATTTTATCATCACGGTTTACTTCGATAACCTAATGTAGCTCGCTCGGTTCGGTCTCGCGACTAGGCCGGGTCAAGGGGGTTACAGTTTTTTTGTCAAAATAAGTACCTAAATTATTTTTTGTCAAAATAGGTGTCTAATGTATAATTCATTCAATGTCAGTTGTCAACTTTTAAGAACCTAGATCAAAAATATATATTCTTTGGGTACTTATTTTGGCCGAAATATACTTTATGTACCAAAATAAAAAAATTGGTATACTTTAAGTACTTATTTATAATATAATCCTTGTAGATATTGTTTTGTTTTCCATGCATTGATTTTAATTTAAGTTGTATATCTACGGTTCTTTGGATAAATAAGAAAATCTCATTTATCCAAAAAAATCCTTATAAATATAATATGATAAATAAATCAATCAATATAAATTATTAACATATCAAAACTTCAGTTAATTATTAATAATATTAAAATTTAATATGAATATAATGTATAGAGAAACAATCATATCAATAGCATTTGTTTTTAAACAGAGCGAACTTTTGCTCGCACTAAATCTATCTCAACTCAATTGTAAATATATAACATAACATAACATCAAAATAAATCAAAATTTTTTTAAAATCTCGTTAAAAAATTATTTTTTAAGTAATATTGGTCTGTTTGATTGATATGCTTAGAAATAAAACACTTTTCTCCCTCCCCTAAGTTGTGGGTTCAATACTCATTAGGAGCAAATTTGCCATTCCCTCCCTTAGATAAGAATTGTTCAAAAACAATATTAGATAAAACTTGCTAGATGTCGCCGAATTTGGTGTTTAAATGATTTTTCAACTCATCTTCTTTTATTATTTTTTATCTTTTTCATTCTTTTCTATTTTTGTTTTCAATTTTTAGATCAAAACCTGATTTTATTTTTAATTGTATTTTCTATTTAGTTGATAGAACTAAACATTAGATGTATAAACAAATGTTTTGTTTACACAAAAATTCTTTCCTTTAAGATGGGTTGGTCGCATTTATAGAATGCGATTCACTTTTAAGATGCCTTAGTGATAAAATGCTAGATATGTGGGACACAAAGTCTCGTGCTAAAGGTTGTGGAAGTTTGAGTCCACTTCAAAGCATAATATTGATAATGCCTATTGAATGGAAATAGATTCTACCTACTATTGGTCGGTTTGATTGATATGCATAGAAACAATATTAAATTTATAATCCATCGTGGCTATATGTACATTTGATTTCTTTTTATGACTCATGATAATAAATGACCTCACTTAATGGTTATAGTATTGCTTTCATATGACGGGAGTTATTGGTTTGAATCTTATATTTAATAGAACCGTCAACAATATCTAGAGTAAGTGGTTAAAAATTTTCAGTTGACACTTTTTTCTGCCACTAGGTTGTGGGTTCAATACTCATAGGAGCAAATTTCTCCTCCCCCTTAGATATGAATTGTTAAAAAAATATTCGATAAAACTTGCTAGATATCACCGATTTTGGTGTCTAAACGAATTTTCTAGTCGTCTTTTTTTTATTTTGTTTTCTTTATCTTTTTCATTCTTTTCTATTTTCGTTTTCAATTTTTAGATCAAAACCTGATTTTATTTTTAATTGTATTTTCTATTTAATTGATAGAACTAAACATGAGATGTATAAACAAAAGTTTTGTTTACACAAAAATTCTTTTCATTAAGCATTAACAACCTAATTATAAAATTAGGTTGACAACCTCTACTCTACTCGTGTCCTATCTCGTCTAAGAGCTAGATTTACCTCAATTGTTTGCACTTTCAGCTTTCCTCAAATTACTTTTACTATTTGAAAAAGCATGTTGGGACTTTTGTGAATAAGTGACGCTACCTTCTCCATACTATTTTAAAAATTTTAAATTATATACGAATTACAATTTTTTAGAGGGACGACTGCCCCTCGAGCCTCCCTCGTTCCATCCCTACAAACAATACCAAGAACAACTAGAAGAAATATTGACAAACATCTTAATTTCGATTAATTTTCCTCAAATCCTATTACACCATTTCTTCGATCACATCTTCCTCGTTACCTATTATCCTAATACCAACTTCCAACTCCTTGTATATAAGGCCCTTTCTAGCTTTTGTTGTTGAATGGAAAGATGGCAAGGCTCTTGCAAGTGTGCCACCATAGCTTGTTTTGCTTACGCTTGTGTTAACATGTACCATGTGATTTATCTTTTTACAGAGAATACGGAAAATTCTCTTGAAATATTTTTGAACACTAGAAAAAGTTTTTCATTTTTGAATATTTTGTATTTATATATTTTTTAAATGTTTTAAAGTTTTTACAGGTACTTTTCACTTTTGGTCTAACTATGGTTTTAGTCCATGAAATTTGGGCTTAATTTCTATACTTTAATTTGACATCTCTTTACTTTTACAATGTTATTGCTCACTTGGTAAGGAAGAATCAGCCACAAACAAGGATGAGTAGGTTGATTCATAGATTAATGAGAATTGAGGTAATTCATCATCGAATAAGAATCAAATTTGTTTGGACCCTCAGGTTTTATAGATTGGTAAGATCATGCTTAGTCTGAACAGGTATTTTAATGCTCTTGACTTCTTCAAAGCAGCTCTTTTTGACCCTCGGGGTAAATCATGGGTATTTAGAGAAATATAAGAAGCTCATGTTTCAATGTAGGACAAAAAGTTCTGATCTTTCTGATTGGGTCCTTAATGAGTTCAAAGGAAAGCCTCCGGAACTCGCTGAATATATCGGTCCAATTGTGGTTAAGAGGTCTGAGATTATTGGGCGTGGCTTGTTTGCTACAAAGAATATCTTTGCCGGGACTTTGCTTTTGGTCTCTCAGGCAGTTGCAATTGAAAGAGGTACATTGGGAGGTCAAGATTCAGCTGAAAATGCACAGATTTTTGTGTGGAAGAATTTTATAGATAAAGTTAAGGAAGCTATCACAAAATGTCAAAGAACACATCTTTTGGTTAATATGCTTTTCGCTGGTGAAGAAAATTGGTGCCTGAAGTCCCTGTTATGGGTATCTTTAAGCCTGAGATTGAGGGAAATGGCTATTCAACGGACCATAAGCTCGATATGGACAACTTTTTAAGCATGTTGGATGTCAATTCTCTAGTGGATGAGGGGTTTCAGCTAATAAATTGGGGAGAAACGACGATTTCTATGGTGTTGGGTTATGGATACCGGGGTCCTTCATCAACCATTCATACAATCCGAATGCGAGGTGTTTGCATGTCATGGTTCATGCTTCGAGAGATATTAAGGCCGGTGAAGAGATCACGTTCATGTATTTCGATATGGTTTTCCGTTAGAGAAATGCACGAAAATGTCATTGTCTTTTCCGAAAAACATGTCTAATAAAATGTGTAGCGCTACCGCTTATATGTCCCAAGACATCCATCTTCGTTTCCGATGTAGGATTAATGTCCCCGCCTCTTCTCAAACGTGACAATATGCAGTTTCATATTCAAAGTTGCACCTGAAACCAAATCTTGCTAGGTCGTTCATTGTTGTAACCCCTAATCGTAATGTCAAGAAGGGTAGCACTAGTAACTACTATCAGGATGGTTCAAAGATACAGGGGGCTATGTGCAATTTACTAAAATGAGCTCTCAATGAAAAAAAAAACTCCTAATATTTGACTGAATAGTTACTTTGACCTCTAAAATTACTAAATGTTTTTTTTCTTTGGGATTAAATGTCCTCTTTGTGGTTGAAAACGTTAGTCAACTAACAATAAACAACTTGAAATGACTTTACAGAATGACACGTCAACAGAAAAATATATTTATAAAATTATTTTTCGACTTATGTGACATTCTTTCAAGTTAACATCTTTGTCTGTATGACACTGCCATGTCTGTTTGTCACGTCATTTCAAGTTATTTAGCTTTAGTTGACTAATAGTTTTCATTCGAAGAGAGATAATTTTGAGCCAAAATAAAACCCTTCAAATTAAATTACTTAAAAAAGAATATGGACCAAAGTGACTATTAAGACAAACATTAAAAACATTCTCTTTTGAACCCAACAAGTGGTCCCACTAGAAAAGCGGATAATGTCTATCCTAAAAGACCCGAGTTCAATCGCTTTATTTGCAAGTTGAGTGTATTGTCAAATGGTTAAGAATATGTCTAAACAGATACTACCTCCTAATTACTTTTAAATTATTAAAAAAATTATAGGCATTTTTTTAAACTTTATACCTTTAGTAAATGACATAATTGGTTGCGTGGCATTCATTGGCAGCCTCAATTTCCTATTTCAAGATGGAGAAAAAAATGACCACTTTAAATATGGTGTACAGATTCTTCACATTTTAGCCGTTTATTATATGCGAATTGCGATATTAAGGAGATAGTTCTATAATAAATTTTTATAAAATTTGATTTAAACTAATAGATAATAGATCAAATATAAATAATTAAATGCAAATTCCCCCTTCCCTCCCTTAGGTAAGAATTGTTCAAAAACAATATTCGATAAAACTTGCTAGATGTCGCCGAATTTGGTGTCTAAATGATTTTTCAACTCATCTTATTTTATTTTTTTTTTATCTTTTTCATTCTTTTCTATTTTTGTTTTCAATTTTTAGATCAAAACCCGATTTTATTTTTAATTGTATTTTCTATTTAATTGATAGAACTAAACATGAGATGTATAAACAAAAGTTTTGTTTACACAAAAATTATTTCCTTTAAGTATTAACCAACTAATTATAAAATCATGTTGACAACCTTTACTCTACTCGTGTCCTAACTCATCTAAGAGCTAGATTTACCTTAATTGTTTGCACTTTAAGCCTTCCTCAAATTAGCTTTTACTATTTGAAAAATCCTGTTGGGACTTTTGTGGATAAGTGGCACCACCTTTTCCATACTGTTTAAAAAAATTTAAATCATATACAAATTACAAATTTTTAGGGGGCAATTGCCTCTAGAGCCCCCTTGATCCATCCCTGCAAACAATACCAAAACCATCAAGAAGAAATATTGACAAACAGCTTAATTTCGATTCATTTTCCTCAAATCCTCTTACACCAGTTCTTCGATCACATCTTCCTCGTTACCTATTATCATAATACCAACTTCCAACTCCTTGTATAAAAATTTCTATGATTGCTAAGATCATAATCGAATTTGCTAATCGGCATGTTCTTTTGGGCTTTATACTTCTTCCCATATTTTCCTTTCTTCCTTTTCAATTCCCTATCTTCTAAATATTTTCTAAGCTTTGTCGTAGCATCTTTTTTTGTAGTCGTAAATGTTGGTAATACTCAAGAGTGATAGAGCATGCAATCCCACATAATATCAAACTAAAATGTAAAGTTATTTTTTAAGTAAGGAATGTCTCGTTAAAAACCCACTTTGTAACCAAATTGTACCTAAGTACACTTTAGATAGCCGACTAGGGAAAAGAGCACACCTTAACAGTAATTATTAATGCTAGATATGTGGGACACAAAGTCTAGTTCTAAAGCTTGTGGAGGTTCGAGTCCTCTTCAAAGCATAATATTAATAATGCCTATTGAATGAAAATAGGTTCTACCTAATATTGGTCCGTTTGATTGATATGCTTAGAAATAGTATTGGATTTATGATCCATCGTTCGATTAAAGGAATCCGAAGCTTTCTTGGACATACATGTTTTTATAGGAGGTTCATTCATAATTTTTCTAAAATTACTAAACCCTTGTGCAATTTGCTTGAATAGAATAAAGTCTTCAATTTTGATGATTATTGCGCCCAAGCATTCAAAACCCTAAAGGAAAAGCTTACCTCGACACCCATTGTCGTTCCACCAGATTGGACACTACCTTTTAAGCTCATGTATGATGCAAGTGATTTCGCGGTAGGAGCAGTCCTAGGCCAACGCACAGGTAAGACCTTTCATGTGATATACTATGCTAGTGAGACTCTTAATAGTGCTCAAGTGAATTACACAACAACGGAGAAAGAGCCGTAGTTTTCGCACTTGACAAGTTTCGATCCTATTTGATTGGTACAAAGGTAATTGTCCATACGAACCATTCTTCCATGGAAGCAGTTGCCACGGCAGCACATGCCTCAGCAATACCCTGGTACACAGATTTAGTTAATTTCCTTGTTTGTGGTATTTTACCTTATGGCCATACTCACCAAGGGAAGAAGCAGTTCCGCCATGATGCTAAGCATTACTTTTGGGACGAGCCTCTTTTTTTAAACTATATGCAGATCAGGTTATACGCCGATGTGTCCTTGAAGAGGAGCAACAGAATGTACTCCGGCAATGCGATTCTTCACCATATGGAGAACATTTTGGAAGAACACGTACCGCGGCCAAAGTTTTGCAATTCGGTTTGTATTGGCTAACACTGTACAAAGATGCCCAAGAGTTTTACAAGTAATGTGATCATTGCCAGAGGACGGGCAATATCTCTAGACGACATGAGATGCCGCTCCAAAACATCATCGAGGTGGAATTGTTCGATGTATGGGGGATCGATTTTATGGGACCTTTCCCATCTTCATTCGGCAACCTTTACATTCTACTTGCCGTTGACTACGTGTCTAAATGGGTTGAGGCAGCTACAGTTCCCGACAACGATTCCAAGACCGTGCAATGATTCTTGTAGAAAAATATATTTACACAATTTGGGATGCCAAGAATAATTATTAGTGATGAAGGCAAGCACTTTGACAACAAAAATATTGTCAAGATGTTGCAACGCTTCGGCGTGTCACACAAGATTACCACGACATATCACCCACAAACCAATGGGCAAGCAGAAATTTCCAACCGGGAATTGAAGGGTATACTCGAGAAAGCTGTAAATCCCTCTAGGATGGATTGGTCAGTAAGACTAGATGACGCACTTTGGGCATATCGCACTGCATTCAAAACACCCTTAGGTATGTCTCCCTTCCGACTTGTCTATGGAAAAACATGCCATCTACTGGTGGAAATCGAACACAAGGCATATTGGCAATCAAGACCGTGAATATGGATTGGGAAAGTGCCGAACAAAAGCGTTTGTTGGACCTATTCCGTGCACTCACCTATAACAATGCACGAATCTACAAGGAGAAAACAAAGCAATGGCATGACAAGAAACTATTGTCGCGACAATTCATGTCAGGGCAACTAGTTCTCTTATTCAATTTTCGGCTAAAACTTTTCCCGGGAAAACTGAAATCAAGATGGTCGGGACTATTCAAAGTTGTCAAACCATTCTCCCATGGTGTCGTGATAATCAAGTCCATCACTGATGAACATGAATTCAAAGTTAACGGAAAAAGATTGAAGCACTACAACGGTGCCCATGTGGAACGTAACAAAAAAGTGGTCACCTTAGGAGATGCATGGTATGCTCTCCTTTCGATATTTTCTTTTTATTTTTTTCGAACTATTTTATTTTATTATTATTATTATTTAATTTTAGTTATTTTTTCTTTTTAGGATAGATTTATTTATTTTCTTTAAGATTAAAGCTACATCTTTCTTTCATATTTATCATCTTTCTTTCATATTTATCTTCTTTATTTTTTTCTTTTATTAGTTTATCTTTAATTTTAATCCTTATTTTATTTGTTTTTGAATTGTAGGAAAAGAGTTCAAGATAAAGAGGAATTTTAATTCAAGAAGGAAACTTCTTCAACTAGGAAATTAATGGGCTGAATCTAAGGCTTATATTAAACCTCCAATTTACCCTAAATAAACCCCCTAGCCGTCACCTACCAATAAATCAAAACCTTTTTTTTTCTTTATTCCAAAATTAATCCCACCCACCATATTTACTACCTAACTTTTTTATTTACCCCATCACCCTTAACTTCCAAGAAACCTATTCTTACTTTTCATCTTGCAACTCTTTAGTTTTTTGCTTTATTTTCTTTTTTTTACCAAACTCACAACCAAGATCATCCATGGCATCCAAAATCGAATTTTTGGTTCATCCAAGTTCCTCCAAAGAACCAAGATACAAGAAGTTTGCTACATCGGTGGTTCAAGAAAGATTTCACTTCAAGTTTGAAAGTCGAAAGATTTGCGAAGAACAAGGCTTTGAATACTCCAACTCTCATCAAGATTTTGGCCTTGAACCATTCATCTTCGAAAGGATTGAACATCAAAAGTGGCAAATCTTTTGCCATCAATCGGAACTGGGTAACATCTCATGGGTAAGAGAATTCTATGCTCACTCACCTAACCTTGATAATCCTTATGTTTTTGTTCATGACAAGGCTATACTCATAAGCCCCGAAAAACATCAACACTTTTTACGGGCTCTACGTTGAGAAGGACGAGCATAAAGCCTTTGTTGATCAACTCACGCCCAAGCAACTCGACAAGGTACTTCAAGAACTCACTCTACCGGGAACTCATTGGAACAACGATAAATACAAGGGCACGGTAAATCACCTTCGGCTTAAACCCGAGGCAAAATTATGGAATAAGTTTGTTAAAACTTCTTTAATGCCCACAACACACAATACCACCATTGATACACCTCGTCTTTTTCTTATACATTCTATCTTGCATAATCGCATCATTAACATTGAAAAAATTGTTTGTGATGATATTTTTGTATGTAGCACAAAAGACTAAGGGTTCTTTTTTTCTTCCGTGTTTAATTTCCAATCTTTGCAAAGAGATGCATGTCCCAAGTGAGTCAACTGATGAAAAGGCCTTACAAAAGTCCGGTTGGAATCGAGCACAAATCTGAAAGCTAATAGGGGAGGCACTGGTAAAATCCCCAACGCCTTTAATTACCGCGACAACTCTTGCCGGCTTGGCAACTCTTAATGCCCAAGCAACCGATACCCGGGCAATTCAGACAGCAGCCCTGGGAAAACTTAAAGCACTCTTACAACTATTGGCGAACCGCCTTAGGCAAATTGAAGACCGACAACTAATGTTCATGCGGTACATGATCACAACAATGCCATTACCTAAGTCATCCTGGAAAAGTACCCAGACAGCCGCGTGCCATTCCCAATCTTTCCTGCCGAAATCCTTGCCACGACAACCTACACCGCGCCTGCCCAAGCAGTTGCCACGGCAACCAACACTGAAGATGCCGCGGCAACCAAAGCTAAAGATGCCCCAGCAACCACTGCAAAAGCCAAAGGTAAAGCACCTATGCCCGAATCAACTCGTACTGAATCATTGTCTGATTTTTCAGATTCGGATGAGCTATCCATTGCACCAAAAAATACCGCACCAATCGAATCCCCCAAGCCCAAGAGAAAAGCCAATGACATTGATGAAGAGGACGATGAGGACAACCCCGTACGAGGATCAATTCCACAATCGGCAACAAGGAAGCAACCACCGCGTTCAAGCAAAAGAATCAAGACACTGACCAAAAAGAAACTAATCATCCATGACGATGAACTCTCGGAGTAAGTCATTGTTTGCATTTTACTTTTCTTCATTTTTATTTTTATTTTTCTTTGTTGCATGCATTGATGACAATGCATCACTCAAGTTTGGGGGGGATTGTTATTAGTTAGTTACCATGTTTAGTTGCATTCATCTTAAGTATTGCATTTAGGATACATAAACTGCTTGCCATGCCTTTAGTTGGAACAAGAATTGCCTAGATTTGATGAATATCCGATGATGACTTTGCCAATGTACTTAATTGATAGAAAATTTTTATTCTAGGATAAACATGGAAACACTTAGAATTGTACTATGATGCTAAACTTAATAAAACACTGTGTGGCTTGATTGATTTAAGGAATTCTAGCGAACTTAGGTTGATAGTTAAAAAAATGGGGGATTAGAATAAAAATTGGATGAATGCTAGAGGTTCGTATGTGCTAAAAAATTGATCACTAGAGGTGCCCGAAATTGGCTCTAGTATGTGCTAAAAATTGATCGCTAGAGGTGCCCGAAATCGGCTCTAGTTGAATAAATTAATTAACTTAAGAAAACTAAAAAACAAAACACTAGAGGTGCCCAAAACCGGCTCTAGTTAAAACATATTAAAAGAACCCAATAAAGTAATTTGAAAACCTCTTGTTTGCATAGAATCTGAAAAGTCAACTTGCACATAACTCCGCACACACTCACAAGCATTATAGTTTAATTTTGAGTAACTCATTAGTTTTCCGAAAAATGAAAAGCCAATCAAACTTTGTGACCTGGTTTTGAGAATTGAAATCAAGTTAAAAGCTAAGTTTGTGAAAATTGAAGTCTTGGAGGGTAATTATTAGTTTGCATTTCTTGAGGACAAGCAATAGTTCGAGTTTGAGAGTGTGTTAAGTGTTCAAAAGTACTATTTTTCTTACCCTTTTTATTCATATTATTGCTTGACTTAGGCTCATATTAGTTGAATTATTAGCCATTCATGCATGTTTGCATTGTTTCCTTGGTGGACAAGCTTGATTTCATATTTTGTTTAATTTTGTGGAAAAAGATATTGCTTTAGTGTGTTTTGTGTGTGTGTGCAAAATCACTTGCCAAAGAAAAGCTGGAACTAGTTGCCAGGCAATGCATGAAGGAGATGCCGAGCTAGTTGCCAGGGCAATGCATAAAGGAGATGTCGAGCTAGTTGCCAGGGCAATGCATGAAGGAGATGTCGAGCTAGTTGCCAGGGCAATTTTCGACAAAGAATAAGATGATATGGTAGTCGAAATTGATGACTAGATAAGCCTAAGATGACGTGGAGCAAAGCTAAATCCCAAAGAAGTTTGATTTCCATGAAGAGGTTAAAGAGAAATTAAATCCCAAGAAGATAGGAGAAGTTCTAGAAGGAATTTAAATATAATAAAGAATTATATTCTTTAAAGATATTTGATTCCAACTTAACTTTCTCCTTAAAAAAAGACTTTGACCTAGCACTATAAATTGAGGACCAAGCCGTCAACTCCAAGAGAGATGAAGAGAATAGAGATATTTCGACAAAGATCAAGGGAGATTTTGACAAGGCTTTGGAGAGATTTAGACAAGGCTTCAACCATTCTTCATCTTTTTCTTTCTTGTTCAATTAGGTTTATGCTAGGAATTCTTTGTCTTGTGTTTCTTTGGAACCTAGCCATGAACTAAATCTACTTGGCTAAGGTTATTGTGTTTTGTGGTTGTGAGAAACAATTGGATTTTGTTTAGGTAATAAGAGTTTGCTCTTTCAATTCAAGGTTTGCTCATTCTTGGTTCTTATTCTTATTTGCGATTGAATTGGGAGAGGATCTCGTAACTTCATCTATTTATCTAATATCGGGAGAGTTAGATTCAAGAAACAAATGAGTATGATCTTTATTCAATCTATTGATGGTGAAGATTAATCTGTCTTAGGAATAAGTTAAGGATTTCAACGGCTAAGAGGAGCGCAAGATTGGTTGTTGTTCACCCTTGATTCACGCAGGGATGTATTGTCAAGGCATGCACAATTAGCTAGAGTTCCGACTTATGGATAAGAAGAAACCATTGAAGAACGCTCCGCCGAACCTTGAAGTTGTTGCCCAGCCGCCCAAGTAGTTGCCCAGCTAGTCACCCAGGCAACCATCGATTAGTTTCCAAGGCAACCCCGCTGTGCAAGTTTCCACGGTAACTGAGTTGCCCTTGCACTCTTTTACGAAGACGATCCAATCGGCTATCACTCCTCAACTCACGATAACCTACATATTCTCTCTCATTTGATTACATCTTATTTTACTTATTTTCTTTCTAGTTTAGTTATTAGTTAAACTCCTACAATCTTCTACTTGTGTTCTTTTACTTTTTACAGTGCAAGAGATTAGATTCTTGAAGTGGAACCAATCCCTGTGGAGACGATATCTTTTATACTATAACTTGCGACGTGTACACTTGTACAATTGCGGAGAACTTATTATGCACAACACATACAAACAATGCTCTCTGAGATTCTAAAAAATAATTCTTAGATGCTCAGCATGTTCAGCCTCAGACCGAGAGTAAACTAGAATGTAATCAATAAACACCACCACAAATTAATCTAAGTAGGGCCGAAACACATGATTTATTATATCCATAAAGGCAGCAACGGTATTAGTCAATCCGAAAGGCATCACTAAGAATTCGTAATGCCTATATCTGGCAGGAATGGCTGTCTTTGCAACATCAGACCCCTTAATCTTTAGCTAGTAATAGCCAGATCGAAGATCAATCTTCAAGAAAATAGAGGCTCCCCGAAATTGATCGAACAAGTCATCAATTTTGGGTAGAGGGTATTTATTCTTGACTGTTAGCTTATTCAGCTTCCGATAATTGATACACAGTCTAAGAGATCTATCATTCTTTTTAACGAACATAACTAGATATGCCTAGGGTGAAGAGCTTGTACAGATAAAGCCTCGATCAACGAGCTCTTGCAACTGAATTTTTACCTCTTTAAGCTCCTTAGGAGTCATACGGTAGGGATTCATAGAAACTGGTGCATATCCTAGATAAGTCTCAATCTTGAACTCTACATCTCTATCCGATGAAAGTTTAGGGAAAACGTCATAAAACTCCTTCATTGTAGGAATTTCCCCAATATTGGATAAGGAGCCATTCGTATTCAGAATGAAAGCAATAAAGGTCTCATATCCCTTCCAAATCATTATGTTAGCAGCCAAGGTAGATACCACATTCGACAGATACTCGTACCTCTCACCAATTAAGACAATTATTCGGTCGTCAAAACTCTTCAAAGTTGTTTGTTACACGTAATAAGTGCTCCGCAATTGTGCAAGTGTACACGTCGCAAGTTATAGTATAACAGATATCGTCTCCACAGGGATTGGTGCCACTTCAAGAATCTAATCTCTTGCACTGTAAAAAGTAAAAGAATACAAGTAGAAGATTATAGGAGTTTTAACTAACAACTAAACTAGAAAGAAAATAAAGTAAAAGAATAGATGAAATCAAATGAGAGAGAATAGGCTAGGTTATCGTGATTTGAGGTGTGATAGCCGATTGGATCGTCTTGGTAAAAGAATGAAAGGGCAACACAGTTGTCGTGGCAACTTGCACAGCGGGGTTGCCTTGGCAACTAATCGATGGATGTCTGGGCAACTAGCTGGGCAACTACTTGGGCGATTGGACAGCAACTTCAAGGTTCGGCGGAGCGTTCTTCAATGGTTTCTTCTTATCCCTAAGTCAAAACTCTAGCTACTTGTGCATGCCTTGATAATACATCTCTGCGTGAATCAAGGGTGAACAACAACCAATCTTGCGTTCCTCTTATCTGTTGAAATCCTTAACTTATTCCTAAGTCGGATTAATCTTCATCATCAATAGATTGAATAATGACCATACTTTAATTAAGTAGGTTTCATGCTTACATGTCAAAGATCAGCTTAAAAAGATCACCCATACTCATTCAATTGCATCCACAACATTCAGGGACTAAAACGCAAGAAAACAAAACTTTAGAAAATTCCAATTAACTGATTTAACTAATACTGCATCGGTACAGACAAGGGTGTTTTGATACGCCTTCTTTATTTCAAAACACCATGATTCCAGTAGCCAATTCTTGTTCTGATACGCCTAACCGTATCAAAACGCCCTTCATAAAGTCACTAAGTCGTATCGAAACGCTCCCCCGAGTACCGAAACACTGGCCAATTTTGCCTTAACCCATACTTAAACAGTTGCCCGCGTACTGGTATGCTAATCCTGAAATGGCTTAACCGTACCGAAATGGGGACACCCGTACCGGTACACCTGGACCTGTAATGTCTATTTTCACGGGTTAAACATGCTTCTGAACATGCCAAACCATCCTAACATGCTCCTAGCTTCATCCAACTTAAACGAGGTTCAAACCACAATATGTCAACTCAGTTCCAACAACAAAACATGGCATTATACTTCAAGTGTAAATTTATAGGCATACTTCCTAGGACACCAATCAAGTAAAACGTGAAACTTTAAACAAGCACCATAATCAATCTATAATGGCCACTTAAAAACCAAGAGCAACCAAATAAACTTTCTCAAACATGGAGTTTAGCAAAACATCTCCCAAAATAACAACGGAAACCCCATTGCCCTTATTACTTATAGTCTAGTCCAAAAACATACTTTTGATACCAAGTCTTTTTATGATCCCTTGCTTCCCGCTACCTTCCGAGACTTTAATTCCCTGCATTGATGGACAAAGAGAGCGTAAGCACACTAGGCTTAGTGAGGAGTGCTCAAAACAACACACCATCAATGCATTAAAACCATTTCTTTACAACACATTGAAGTCCCATTTCAATCATCCTTTAAATATCATTTAGAACATTATCATGCCTTGAAAACCATGCACTTAACATCTTTAAAATCCAGCTTATTAAACCATATGCAACATGTATCATTAACCAACAACAAATCCCATTGCTAAACCTCAATTTAAGTCTTCCCATGCATAACAACCGTATGCCAAGCTTAAAGAGTAAACATGTATAAATCACATTATACAACATAAACCTTTCAATGATACATTAACAATTATATTGGCTTACAAGTGATCCTTAACCAAGTTCCATTTAACAAAAATAGTTCATCGGATACACGGATTCAAACAAGTATTCTCGCAACACTTCATACATTCTCACAGGCAACACAAGGTTCACACATAGGAGTTTTCGGTGTACATAAACCCCTCCACCGTTGTGACACCCGTGGTGGAGTATTCGGTACCCCATATAAACCCATCAACACCATTCATCGATATATGTATAACCCACTAACGGGAGTTTTAGGTACCATATAACCCCTCGACCGCTAGGTTGCTTGGATAGAGTATTCGGTACACTGTATAAAACCCCTCGAAATCCAAGGCGACTTATTATAGTGCACTAGCAATCATATGGTCAGCCAACTATATCTGATAACAATTTTTAAACCACATCACTTGCCAATATAATTAACCTTTTACCATTTACCTCATTGTTTTTCCAAGAGATAAACCAAACCATTTTCCAAAGCAACAAACCATGCTTTAAACCACAAGTATAAACCATTTACTTACAAAGATCACTTGCCATGTGCATCATTCAGCATTACATGCTCAAAACAGTATCTCACATACTTTTAAAACATGCTTAAACATTAGGTACAATGTAAATCAAAACAAGTGCATAAAACTATTTCATTCTAGCATGACCGAGAGAGAAAACCAAGTTATACTTACTTCTGAGTTTAAACCGCCGTTTCAAGCTCAGTTTAAACTCCCACAAACCACTTTTAAAACATTCCAAAGCTGAAATCAATTTCTCACTCACTGATATGCGAAACCTCAATTCGTCGACACGAAATCAAGCGTTCGAAGCCTCTAAAGCTTCACCGATCACTTTCGGATTGACTTCCCCTGTTTTAACCACATTAAAACAGAGATTAATGCATCTCAATGCATTCAAAACCCTACAACTACAAATCCTCACGGACTTCCTCATTCCCCTCACAATTATACAACCACAACAACAAAAACATCATCTAACTCTTTCCAAACACAACCCGGCCATAATCTATCAATATAACACTTCCATAATCATCAATTAACACTTAAAAACATGATTAATTCATCCAAATACTTCCAGCAATTACACAACCATCACAACTTCACAAAAACATAAATCTAACAACCTAAACAATTAGAGATTCAAGAATTTCGGGATTCCATTGTTAAAATCGAGTTATCAACAATATAGTACTTCTAATATATAATTAAAATCAATCCTCAACTCTGGAAAACATATCCAATTCGAATCTTTCACTATTTCATCAATTTCACCCAATTAAATGAATTAATCATTATATAAGCACAAAATCAGTTTATAAATCATAAATCAAGGATCAAATACTTGGAAATATCGATAAAGAACCATCAATTGAGGAGAAGAACGAACCTTACCTATATTGTGTGATTTCTCCCTCAATTGATTGATTAAATCTCTGTGATTTGATGAAAATAAGAGTTTTTGGCAGAAAAGAAGAGGAGAGAAAAGTTACGTCCAATTTCTTTAAAATAAAAAAAAACTAACTTTAATATCTAAAATCCTTTTTAACTATCTTTTAAAACACATGTTAAAATGGCTTAATTGAAAGGAGAAATCACCAGCAAAAACTTGGTAAAACAGCTCCTTAAGGATTCAAGAATTTGATACTTTTCATTTTAGTCACCTTTAAAACCATTTTTTCAAAAATTACATTTTCGTCACTAGCCAAAATGTCACCCTTCCAAAGCCCATTTTCCAAAATTGATTTCACCAATATTTTTAATATATTAAAACATGATTTTTAACCATATTTCCATATTTTTATCTTTCATAAAAATATTTACTTCTGAATTCGTCTCTAATCCCTAACCCGATCCACCGGACCATTTAACAAGCCTCAAAACCGCTAGGCCCAAAACCAGGGCGTTACAAATCTCCCCCACTTAATAAATTTCGTTCGTGAAATTTACTTGGAGGAAATAGATGCGGAAACTACTCCAGCATCTCCGACTTGCGTTCCCACGTGGCTTCCTTAACACCGCGGTGCCTCTACAACACCTTAACAAGCTCAACCGTCTTGCCATGCAAAAGCTTACTGTTGGTGTCAAGAATCTCCACTAGTTCCTCATCATAAGATAGATCTAGACTCATCCTTAACACCGTGGTGCCTTTACCCGCTAGCACACCATACATTTTGCTACAAACTCAGCCACATCCTTCTTCAAACCAACCCAATAGTACTCATCCTTCAAACTACGATACATCCTTGTACTACCGAGATACATAGCAAAAGGACTAGCATGCGCTTCGGTCAGAATGGTATGCCTCAACTCTTCATCTTTAGGCATTACAATTCGACTCTTAAAACACAACACCCCACCATCATTAAAATGAAAATTCATAGGATTCACATCCATGATATCCTTCACATGCGGTACCAAACTCTCGTCATGAGGTTGTCTCTCATTAATCAACTTTGACAAAGACGATTTCACTTGCAACTCGGCCAACAACCTACTATCACCCGTCACACTCAACCGAGCAAACATAGCTCTCAACTCCACATCAGTTTTTCTACTCAAAGCATTAGCCACTACATTGGCTTTACTCAGATGATACTCGATAGACAGATCATAATCTTTAAGCAACTCCAACCATCTTCATTGCCTAAGATTTAACTCCTTCTGCGACATCAGATACTTCAAACTTTTATGATACGTATAAACCACACACTTTTCGCCATAAAGGTAATGCCTCTAGATTTTCAAGGAAAACACAACTGTGGCAAGATCAAGATCATGAGTAGGGTAATTACGTTCATGCACCTTCAACTGTCTAGATACATACGCAACCACCTTACCCTCCTGCATCAACACGCAACCAAGCCCAACATAAGATGCATTACTATAAACAATGAACTCTTTTCCTGATTTAGACTGAACCAAGACCGGAGCTCGTGTCAAAGCTTCCTTCAACCTTTCAAAAGCTTGCTGCCTAACCTATGTCTACTCGAAACAAACATTCTTTTGCAATAACTTGGTTAAAGGAGCAGCTAAACTGGAGAACCCTTCAACAAACCTACGGTAATAACCAGCTAAACCAAGGAAACTTTGAACTTCTGTAACAGATTTAGGCACTTTCCAACTAATCACGGCCTCTACCTTGTGTGCATCAACACGTATTCCTTCGGCTGACAAAACATGCCCAAGGAAAACAACCTCCCTAAGCCAAAACTCATATTTGCTTAACTTCGCATACAACTGATTAGCCAACAACGTCTGAAGCACAATCCATAAATGTCTATCATGATTCTCCTCGGTATGAGAGTACACAATGATATCATCGATAAACTCGACCATAAACTAGTCTAAATTTATGGAATACCCAGTTCATCATGTCTATAAAAGTAGCCGGTGCATTGGTCAAACCAAACGACATCACCAGAAACTCATAATGCGTACCTCATATGAAAAGCTGTCTTGGGCACATCCACACCCTTCACTTTCAACTGATAGTACCCATAGCTCAAATCTATATTAGAAAACACCAAGGTACCCCTGAACTAATCAAACATGTCATCTATCTATGGCAAAGGATACTTGTTCTTTATCGCCAACTTGTTCAGTTGCCGATAATCTATACACATCCGCAATATACCATCCTTCTTCTTTACAAATAACACCGGTGCACCCTACGGTTAAATACTAGGTTTGATGAAACCTCGATCTAGCAACTCCTATAGTTATGTCTTTAACTCCTTTGGGGCCATGCGATACGGAGCAATTGACACTGGTGCCATATCCGCTTAGGTCTCAATGCCCACCGAAAA
>JAGYYJ010002954.1:0-20381 GCA_019671005.1 Hibiscus mutabilis
TTACAATATTTTGACATTAAGTTACAAAGTAACTATTAATTTAATTCATGCCAAGTTGAAGAAAAAAATTGTACTTCAAGGAAGCATAAGATGGTTCTTTTGAATCCATTACTTAATACAATAAAATTTTATATGTGTAGTAACATCTTGTATTGGTTGCATGAAAGATCTTATATTTTTGCATGTCAACATGATAATGTTCCATGGTACAAGGTTGCAATTTTCATTTTATTATGGATGAAGAATTTTAATGATAAAGCTCCATGGTAGAATTGTTTTATCCTTCATGAATTGTTTCATTTAGTGTTTTTTATGCGTGGCAAAAAAATTCCCACAATTCATGCTTATTATGTTGAAACTTTTTTAAGATTTTTTCATGCCAACATTGGATTGAAGAAGAACCTAATAGAAGAAGACAAGAAAAGCACAAGAAAAACATCAAAACTGAATTTTAAGAAATCAATTTAATTCACAATTATTCAAGTTGTGCGGTGTAAATTGAATAGAAATGCTTAGGACCTAAAAATGTAATGGTTGTTTATAGCTTGGCTAATACATAAACTAGTTAGTTTCCTATATGTAAAAGTCATTTTCGATAAGATTGCCAACAAAATGTGGTAGCTTTTTTTTACACAAACACGTCATACGTCTCACTTTGTCTTGACAATAAAATGTTATGCTACACATAAACAAAAACAATCAAATAATGGGTAATTCTAACGACAATTTCTCAAGCGCAACATCTTCTTGTTAAGTAGATCGATTGTCGGCACAAGTAAGTTCTGATCTAGTTCAAGTTTTGTTTTTGTTTTAGGCGAATTGGTTTTAATATTTTTAATGTCATGTTACGAGTGTATCCAACTCAAATATGTTAAGCTTCATGATGATTTTTTAAGAAAACAAATCTTGTATGATTGCATGTTTCGAAGTATTTGAACATGTGCTCCATGTCTTCTTTTGAATAAAATTTAGTGTGATTCTTTATGTTTCACAATATCACTAATTTGAGAAATTAACAACATTACATGTTTACCTTTCATTTCGTAGATTGCTATGAAATTATGATTGAAATACTAAAAGCCATAATCAGATCTTTGTTTTATTAGATCATTTCTATGTACTTTTGACATCAATGTATTCCCTTATTTTCAGTGTTTATGGTATACAATCGACATCATCGTACTTAGCAGTTTTTTTGTAGTCAAGCCAATGGAAAATGTAAGTTTCATTGTAGGACCTCAATCCATGTTCCAATTAATGCCGTAGAATATTAAATTGTGGGTAAATGTATGCCATTAAATTATTACGTTGTCGTATAATAATTACCATTAAAGCCGAATAACGTCAAATATAAAATATTTCCTTTTATTAGAACACATCTCATTACCATGAACTTTTAACTATGCCTATAAATGATAGCTTTCTTGATAACAAATCTCGTTCGAAATTAATCTTACGAACCATAATATTGTAGCAACACAATTCTTACACACGATGACAAGCCTTAGTGTTTATTCTTTCTTGGTGGTTTTATTAAGTAGCAGTGGCGCGGTGATTGCTACAAAGGAGAATGACCAGACTATTATGAAAAATAAGCTGTGAAGCTAAAATGAGCATGCCTTGTGTTTGGGAAGTTTTCGATAATATATTCAAAGCGGGGGCGTTACAAAAAAGTGTTGTGGCGAACTTACGGTATTAGGAAAAGTGTGCCACTCTGCATTGGTCTTGAGGACATTAGAACGCCCACACTTTATAAACTTGGACGAAATACAATCATACAAAAAAGTATTAAGACTTGGAACAATTGCCTTTATCTTGACTCATTCACCATCTCCGTCTCCTTGAAGGCGCAATGTTGCTTCAATTAGTAAAAGGATTTAAGGCGTAATGCCTTCAAATATGTACCATTGTTTTGGTTTACAATATTTTGACATTAAGTTACAAAGTAACTATTAATTTAATTCATGCCAAGTTGAAAAAAAAAATTGTACTTCAAGGAAGCATAAGATGGTTCTTTTGAATCCATTACTTAATACAATAAAATTTTATATGTGTAGTAACATCTTGTATTGGTTGCATGAAAGATCTTATATTTTTGCATGTCAACATGATAATGTTCCATGGTACAAGGTTGCAATTTTCATTTTATTATGGATGAAGAATTTTAATAAAGTAAAGCTCCATGGTAGAATTGTTTTATCCTTCATGAATTGTTTCATTTAGTGTTTTTTATGCGTGGCAAAAAAAATCCCACAATTCATGCTTATTATGTTGAAACTTTTTTTTTAGATTTTTTCATGCCAACATTGGATTGAAGAAGAACCTAATAGAAGACAAGAAAAGCACAAGAAAAACATCAAAACTGAATTTTAAGAAATCAATTTAATTCACAATTATTCAAGTTGTGCGGTGTAAATTGAATAGAAATGCTTAGGACCTAAAAATGTAATGGTTGTTTATAGCTTGGCTAATACATAAACTAGTTAGTTTCCTATATGTAAAAGTCATTTTCGATAAGATTGCCAACAAAATGTGGTAGCCTTTTTTTTACACAAACACGTCATACGTCTCACTTTGTGCTGACAATAAAATGTTATGCTACACATAAACAAAAACAATCAAATAATGGGTAATTCTAACGACAATTTCTCAAGCGCAACATCTTCTTGTTAAGTAGATCGATTTGTCGGCACAAGTAAGTTCTGATCTAGTTCAAGTTTTGTTTGTTTTAGACAATTGGTTTTAATATTTTTAATGTCATATTTACAGTGTATCCAACTCAAATATGTTAAGCTTCATGATGATTTTTAAGAAAACAAATCTTGTATGATTGCATGTTTCGAAGTATTTGAACATGTGCTCCATGTCTTCTTTTGAATAAAAATTTAGTGTGATTCTTTATGTTTCACAATATCACTAATTGAGAAATTAACAACATTACATGTTTACCTTTCATTTCGTAGGTGCTATGAAATTATGATTGAAATACTAAAAGCCATAATCAGATCTTTGTTTTATTAGATCATTTCTATGTACTTTTGACATCAATGTATTCCCTTATTTCAGTGTTTATGGTATACAATCGACATCATCGTACTTAGCAAGTTTTTGTAGTCAAGCCAATGGAAAATGTAAGTTTCATTGTAGGACCTCAATCCATGTTCCAATTAATGCCGTAGAATATTAAATTGTGGGTAAATGTATGCCATTAAATTATTACGTTGTCGTATAATAATTACCATTAAAGCCGAATAACGTCAAATATAAAATATTTCCTTTTATTAGAACACATCTCATTACCATGAACTTTTAACTATGCCTATAAATGATAGCTTTCTTGATAACAAATCTCGTTCGAAATTAATCTTACGAACCATAATATTGTAGCAACACAATTCTTACACACGATGACAAGCCTTAGTGTTTATTCTTTCTTGGTGGTTTTATTAAGTACTTAGTGTGGGTGGTGATTGCTACAAAGGAGAATGACCAGACTATTATGAAAAAAATAGCTGTGAAGCTAAAATGAGCATGCCTTGTGTTTGGGAAGTTTTCGATAATATATTCAAAGCGGGGGCGTTACAAAAAAAGTGTTGTGGCGAACTTACGGTATTAGGAAAAGTGTGCCACTCTGCATTGGTACTGAGGACATTAGAACGCCCACACTTTATAAACTTGGACCGAAATACAATCATACAAAAAGTATTAAGACTTGGAACAATTGCCTTATCTTGACTCATTCACCATCTCCGTCTCCTTGAAGGCGCAATGTTGCTTCAATTAGTAAAAGGATTTAAGGCGTAATGCCTTCAAATATGTACCATTGTTTTGGTTTACAATATTTTGACATTAAGTTACAAAGTAACTATTAATTTAATTCATGCCAAGTTGAAAAAAAAATTGTACTTCAAGGAAGCATAAGATGGTTCTTTTGAATCCATTACTTAATACAATAAAATTTTTTATATGTGTAGTAACATCTTGTATTGGTTGCATGAAAGATCTTATATTTTTGCATGTCAACATGATAATGTTCCATGGTACAAGGTTGCAATTTTCATTTTATTATGGATGAAGAATTTTAATGAGTAAAGCTCCATGGTAGAATTGTTTTATCCTTCATGAATTGTTTCATTTAGTGTTTTTTTTATGCGTGGCAAAAAAATTCCCACAATTCATGCTTATTATGTTGAAACTTTTTTTAAGATTTTTTTCATGCCAACATTGGATTGAAGAAGAACCTAATAGAAGACAAGAAAAGCACAAGAAAAACATCAAAACTGAATTTTAAGAAATCAATTTAATTCACAATTATTCAAGTTGTGCGGTGTAAATTGAATAGAAATGCTTAGGACCTAAAAATGTAATGTTGTTGTTTATAGCTTGGCTAATACATAAACTAGTTAGTTTCCTATATGTAAAAGTCATTTTCGATAAGATTGCCAACAAAATGTGGTAGCCTTTTTTTTTACACAAACACGTCATACGTCTCACTTTGTGCTGACAATAAAATGTTATGCTACACATAAACAAAAACAATCAAATAATGGGTAATTCTAACGACAATTTCTCAAGCGCAACATCTTCTTGTTAAGTAGATCGATTGTCGGCACAAGTAAGTTCTGATCTAGTTCAAGTTTTGTTTTTTTTAGGCAATTGGTTTTAATATTTTTAATGTCATGTTACAGTGTATCCAACTCAAATATGTTAAGCTTCATGATGATTTTTAAGAAAACAAATCTTGTATGATTGCATGTTTCGAAGTATTTGAACATGTGCTCCATGTCTTCTTTTGAATAAAATTTAGTGTGATTCTTTATGTTTCACAATATCACTAATTGAGAAATTAACAACATTACATGTTTACCTTTCATTTCGTAGATTGCTATGAAATTATGATTGAAATACTAAAAGCCATAATCAGATCTTTGTTTTATTAGATCATTTCTATGTACTTTTGACATCAATGTATTCCCTTATTTCAGTGTTTATGGTATACAATCGACATCATCGTACTTAGCAAGTTTTTTTGTAGTCAAGCCAATGGAAAATGTAAGTTTCATTGTAGGACCTCAATCCATGTTCCAATTAATGCCGTAGAATATTAAATTGTGGGTAAATGTATGCCATTAAATTATTACGTTGTCGTATAATAATTACCATTAAAGCCGAATAACGTCAAATATAAAATATTTCCTTTTATTAGAACACATCTCATTACCATGAACTTTTAACTATGCCTATAAATGATAGCTTTCTTGATAACAAATCTCGTTCGAAATTAATCTTACGAACCATAATATTGTAGCAACACAATTCTTACACACGATGACAAGCCTTAGTGTTTATTCTTTCTTGGTGGTTTTATTTATTAGTAGCAGTGGCGCGGTGATTGCTACAAAGGAGAATGACCAGACTATTATGAAAAAATAGCTGTGAAGCTAAAATGAGCATGCCTTGTGTTTTGGGAAGTTTTCGATAATATATTCAAAAAGCGGGGGCGTTACAAAAAAAAGTGTTGGCGAACTTTGGTATTAGGAAAAGTGTGCCACTCTGCATTGGTACTGCGAGGACATTAGAACGCCCACACTTTATAAACTTGGACGAAATACAATCATACAAAAAGTATTAAGACTTGGAACAATTGCCTTATCTTGACTCATTCACCATCTCCGTCTCCTTGAAGGCGCAATGTTGCTTCAATTAGTAAAAGGATTTAAGGCGTAATGCCTTCAAATATGTACCATTGTTTTGGTTTACAATATTTTGACATTAAGTTACAAAGTAACTATTAATTTAATTCATGCCAAGTTGAAGAAAAAAATTGTACTTCAAGGAAGCATAAGATGGTTCTTTTGAATCCATTACTTAATACAATAAAATTTTATATGTGTAGTAACATCTTGTATTGGTTGCATGAAAGATCTTATATTTTTGCATGTCAACATGATAATGTTCCATGGTACAAAGGTTGCAATTTTCATTTTATTATGGATGAAGAATTTTAATGATAAAGCTCCATGGTAGAATTGTTTTATCCTTCATGAATTGTTTCATTTTAGTTTTTTATGCGTGGCAAAAAAATTCCCACAATTCATGCTTATTATGTTGAAACTTTTTTAAGATTTTTTTTCATGCCAACATTGGATTGAAGAAGAACCTAATAGAAGACAAGAAAAGCACAAGAAAAACATCAAAACTGAATTTTAAGAAATCAATTTAATTCACAATTATTCAAGTTGTGCGGTGTAAATTGAATAGAAATGCTTAGGACCTAAAAATGTAATGGTTTGTTTATAGCTTGGCTAATACATAAACTAGTTAGTTTCCTATATGTAAAAGTCATTTTCGATAAGATTGCCAACAAAATGTGGTAGCCTTTTTTTACACAAACACGTCATACGTCTCACTTTGTCTTTTTGACAATAAAATGTTATGCTACACATAAACAAAAACAATCAAATAATGGGTAATTCTAACGACAATTTCTCAAGCGCAACATCTTCTTGTTAAGTAGATCGATTAGTTTTCGGCACAAGTAAGTTCTGATCTAGTTCAAGTTTTGTTTTGTTTTAGGCAATTGGTTTTAATATTTTTTTAATGTCATGTTACAGTGTATCCAACTCAAATATGTTAAGCTTTCATGATGATTTTTAAGAAAACAAATCTTGTATGATTGCATGTTTCGAAGTATTTGAACATGTGCTCCATGTCTTCTTTTGAATAAGAATTTAGTGTGATTCTTTATGTTTCACAATATCACTAATTTGAGAAATTAACAACATTACATGTTTACCTTTCATTTTTCGTAGATTGCTATGAAATTATGATTGAAATACTAAAAGCCATAATCAGATCTTTGTTTTATTAGATCATTTCTATGTACTTTTGACATCAATGTATTCCCTTATTTCAGTGTTTTGGTATATACAATCATCATCATACTTAGCAAGTTTTTGTAGTCAAGCCATGGAAAAAATGTAAGTTTCATTGTAGGACCTCAATCCATGTTCCAATTAATGCCGTAGAATATTAAATTGTGGGTAAATGTATGCCATTAAATTAAATTATTACGTTGTCGTATAATAATTACCATTAAAAGCGAATAACGTCAAATATAAAATATTTCCTTTTATTAGAACACATCTCATTACCATGAACTTTTAACTATGCCTATAAATGATAGCTTTCTTGATAACAAATCTCGTTCGAAATTAATCTTACGAACCATAATATTGTAGCAACACAATTCTTACACGATGACAAGCCTTAGTGTTTTATTCTTTCTTGGTGGTTTTATTCGTAGCAGTGGCGCGGTGATTGCTACAAAGGAGAATGACCAGACTATTATGAAAAATAAGCTGTGAAGCTAAAATGAGCATGCCTTGTGTTTGGGAAGTTTTCGATAATATATTCAAAGCGGGGGGCGTTACAAAAAAAGTGTTGTGGCGAACTTGGTATTAGGAAAAGTGTGCCACTCTGCATTTATCTTGAGGACATTAGAACGCCCACACTTTATAAACTTGGACCGAAATACAATCATACAAAAAGTATTAAGACTTGGAACAATTGCCTTTGTCTTGACTCATTCACCATCTCCGTCTCCTTGAAGGCGCAATGTTGCTTCAATTAGTAAAAGGATTTAAGGCGTAATGCCTTCAAATATGTACCATTGTTTTGGTTTACAATATTTTGACATTAAGTTACAAAGTAACTATTAATTTAATTCATGCCAAGTTGAAAAAAAAATTGTACTTCAAGGAAGCATAAGATGGTTCTTTTGAATCCATTACTTAATACAATAAAATTTTATATGTGTAGTAACATCTTGTATTGGTTGCATGAAAGATCTTATATTTTTGCATGTCAACATGATAATGTTCCATGGTACAAGGTTGCAATTTTCATTTTATTATGGATGAAGAATTTTTTATGATAAAGCTCCATGGTAAATTGTTTTATCCTTCATGAATTGTTTGTTTCATTTAGTGTTTTTTTATGCGTGGCAAAAAAATTCCCACAATTCATGCTTATTATGTTGAAACTTTTTTAGATTTTTTCATGCCAACATTGGATTGAAGAAGAACCTAATAGAAGACAAGAAAAGCACAAGAAAAACATCAAAACTGAATTTTAAGAAATCAATTTAATTCACAATTATTCAAGTTGTGCGGTGTAAATTGAATAGAAATGCTTAGGACCTAAAAATGTAATGGTTGTTTATAGCTTGGCTAATACATAAACTAGTTAGTTTCCTATATGTAAAAGTCATTTTCGATAAGATTGCCAACAAAATGTGGTAGCCTTTTTTTTACACAAACACGTCATACGTCTCACTTTGTCTTTGACAATAAAATGTTATGCTACACATAAACAAAAACAATCAAATAATGGGTAATTCTAACGACAATTTCTCAAACGCAACATCTTCTTGTTAAGTAGATCGATTTTCGGCACAAGTAAGTTCTGATCTAGTTCAAGTTTTGTTCCCTGTTTTAGACGAATTGGTTTTAATATTTTTTAATGTCATGTTACAGTGTATCCAACTCAAATATGTTAAGCTTCATGATGATTTTTAAGAAAACAAATCTTGTATGATTGCATGTTTTCGAAGTATTTGAACATGTGCTCCATGTCTTCTTTTGAATAAAATTTAGTGTGATTCTTTATGTTTCACAATATCACTAATTTGAGAAATTAACAACATTACATGTTTACCTTTCATTTTCGTAGGTGCTATGAAATTATGATTGAAATACTAAAAGCCATAATCAGATCTTTGTTTTATTAGATCATTTCTATGTACTTTTGACATCAATGTATTCCCTTATTTCAGTGTTTATGGTATACAATCGACATCATCGTACTTAGCAGCAGTTTTTGTAGTCAAGCCAATGGAAAATGTAAGTTTCATTGTAGGACCTCAATCCATGTTCCAATTAATGCCGTAGAATATTAAATTGTGGGTAAATGTATGCATTGCCATTAAATTATTACGTTGTCGTATAATAATTACCATTAAAGCCGAATAACGTCAAATATAAAATATTTCCTTTTATTAGAACACATCTCATTACCATGAACTTTTAACTATGCCTATAAATGATAGCTTTCTTGATAACAAATCTCGTTCGAAATTAATCTTACGAACCATAATATTGTAGCAACACAATTCTTACACACGATGACAAGCCTTAGTGTTTATTCTTTCTTGGTGGTTTTATTAAGTAGCAGTGGCGCGGTGATTGCTACAAAGGAGAATGACCAGACTATTATGAAAAATAAGCTGTGAAGCTAAAATGAGCATGCCTTGTGTTTGGGAAGTTTTGATAATATATTCAAAGCGGGGGGCGTTACAAAAAAAAGTGTTGTGGCGAACTTTTGGTATTAGGAAAAGTGTGCCACTCTGCATTGGTCTTGAGGACATTAGAACGCCCACACTTTATAAACTTGGACCGAAATACAATCATACAAAAAAGTATTAAGACTTGGAACAATTGCCTTATCTTGACTCATTCACCATCTCCGTCTCCTTGAAGGCGCAATGTTGCTTCAATTAGTAAAAGGATTTAAGGCGTAATGCCTTCAAATATGTACCATTGTTTTGGTTTACAATATTTTGACATTAAGTTACAAAGTAACTATTAATTTAATTCATGCCAAGTTGAAAAAAAAATTGTACTTCAAGGAAGCATAAGATGGTTCTTTTGAATCCATTACTTAATACAATAAAATTTTATATGTGTAGTAACATCTTGTATTGGTTGCATGAAAGATCTTATATTTTTGCATGTCAACATGATAATGTTCCATGGTACAAGGTTGCAATTTTCATTTTATTATGGATGAAGAATTTTTAATGATAAAGCTCCATGGTAAGAATTGTTTTATCCTTCATGAATTGTTTCATTTAGTGTTTTTTTGTACGTGGCAAAAAAATTCCCACAATTCATGCTTATTATGTTGAAACTTTTTTTTAAGATTTTTCATGCCAACATTGGATTGAAGAAGAACCTAATAGAAGACAAGAAAAGCACAAGAAAAACATCAAAACTGAATTTTAAGAAATCAATTTAATTCACAATTATTCAAGTTGTGCGGTGTAAATTGAATAGAAATGCTTAGGACCTAAAAATGTAATGGTTGTTTATAGCTTGGCTAATACATAAACTAGTTAGTTTCCTATATGTAAAAGTCATTTTCGATAAGATTGCCAACAAAATGTGGTAGCCTTTTTTTTTTTACACAAACACGTCATACGTCTCACTTTGTCTTGACAATAAAATGTTATGCTACACATAAACAAAAACAATCAAATAATGGGTAATTCTAACGACAATTTCTCAAGCGCAACATCTTCTTGTTAAGTAGATCGATTGTCGGCACAAGTAAGTTCTGATCTAGTTCAAGTTTTTTTCTTTTTAGGCGAATTGGTTTTAATATTTTTAATGTCATATTACAGTGTATCCAACTCAAATATGTTAAGCTTCATGATGATTTTTAAGAAAACAAATCTTGTATGATTGCATGTTTCCCGAAGTATTTGAACATGTGCTCCATGTCTTCTTTTGAATAAGAATTTAGTGTGATTCTTTATGTTTCACAATATCACTAATTTTGAGAAATTAACAACATTACATGTTTACCTTTCATTTCGTAGATTGCTATGAAATTATGATTGAAATACTAAAAGCCATAATCAGATCTTTGTTTTATTAGATCATTTCTATGTACTTTTGACATCAATGTATTCCCTTATTTCAGTGTTTATGGTATACAATCGACATCATCGTACTTAGCAAGTTTTTGTAGTCAAGCCAATGGAAAATGTAAGTTTCATTGTAGGACCTCAATCCATGTTCCAATTAATGCCGTAGAATATTAAATTGTGGGTAAATGTATGCCATTAAATTATTACGTTGTCGTATAATAATTACCATTAAAGTCGAATAACGTCAAATATAAAATATTTCCTTTTATTAGAACACATCTCATTACCATGAACTTTTAACTATGCCTATAAATGATAGCTTTCTTGATAACAAATCTCGTTCGAAATTAATCTTACGAACCATAATATTGTAGCAACACAATTCTTACACACGATGACAAGCCTTAGTGTTTATTCTTTCTTGTTTTTTATTAAGTAAGTAAGTGGCGCGGTGATTGCTACAAAGGAGAATGACCAGACTATTATGAAAAATAAGCTGTGAAGCTAAAATGAGCATGCCTTGTGTTTGGGAAGTTTTCGATAATATATTCAAAGCGGGGCGTTACAAAAAAAGTGTTGTGGCGAACTTTTGGTATTAGGAAAAGTGTGCCACTCTGCATTGGTATTGAGGACATTAGAACGCCCACACTTTATAAACTTGGACCGAAATACAATCATACAAAAAGTATTAAGACTTGGAACAATTGCCTTGTTGACTCATTCACCATCTCCGTCTCCTTGAAGGCGCAATGTTGCTTCAATTAGTAAAAAAGGATTTAAGGCGTAATGCCTTCAAATATGTACCATTGTTTTGGTTTACAATATTTTGACATTAAGTTACAAAGTAACTATTAATTTAATTCATGCCAAGTTGAAAAAAAAAAATTGTACTTCAAGGAAGCATAAGATGGTTCTTTTGAATCCATTACTTAATACAATAAAATTTTATATGTGTAGTAACATCTTGTATTGGTTGCATGAAAGATCTTATATTTTTGCATGTCAACATGATAATGTTCCATGGTACAAGGTTGCAATTTTCATTTTATTATGGATGAAGAATTTTAACAGTAAAGCTCCATGGTAAGAATTGTTTTATCCTTCGTGAATTGTTTCATTTAGTTTTTTTTATGCGTGGCAAAAAAAAATTCCCACAATTCATGCTTATTATGTTGAAACTTTTTTAAGATTTTTTTCATGCCAACATTGGATTGAAGAAGAACCTAATAGAAGACAAGAAAAGCACAAGAAAAACATCAAAACTGAATTTTAAGAAATCAATTTAATTCACAATTATTCAAGTTGTGCGGTGTAAATTGAATAGAAAATGCTTAGGACCTAAAAATGTAATGGTTGTTTATAGCTTTTCTAATACATAAACTAGTTAGTTTCCTATATGTAAAAAGTCATTTTTTGCCAACAAAATGATAGCCAACAAAATGTGGTAGCCTTTTTTTTTTACACATAAACAAAAACAATCAAATCTCACTTTGACAATTTGACAATAAAATGTTATGCTACACTAAAAAGCAAAACAATCAAATTTGGGTAATTCTTCATGATGACAATTATTCAAAGCAACATCTTCTTGTTCAAAAAAAGTGTTGTGGCGAGTGTTTTTATTCTTAGTGATCTAGGAAAAGTTTGTTTTTGATTTTTAGGAGAATTGGTTTTTTAAAAATTTTTAATGTGTGTTTAAAAGTTTTGGATAAAATTCAAATATACAAAAAGCTTATTATGATTTGGAAAAAAAACAAATCTTGTATGATTGCATGTACAAAAAGTATTAAAGTATTTGAACATGTGCTCCATGTCTTTTTTGAAAAAAATTTAGTGTGATTCTTTAAATTGTACCATTGTTTTGGTTTACAATATTTTGACATTAAGTTACAAAGTAACTTTAATTTAATTCATTCCAAGTTGAAAAAAAAATTGAAATTCAAGGAAGCATAAGATGGTTCTTTTGAATCCATTTTAAAATTAGATTATATTCTATGTAACATCTTTTTACATTGCATGAAATTCTTATATATTTTGCATGTCAACATGATAATGTTCCATGGTACAAGGTTGCAATTTTCATTTTATTATGGATGATTTTTTTAATTCAGTCAAGCTCCATGGAAAATTTTTGTTTCATTGATTAGGAGACAAGAAAATTGTTTCATTTATGTTTTTTTTTTGCCGTGGCAAAAAAAATTCCCACAATTCATTTTATTATGTTGGTTTTTTTTGCCATTTTTTTCATTACAACATTGCCAATATAATAAGAACCTATTAAAGACAATAACGTCAAATAAAAACATTTCCTTTTATTAGAAAGAATCTCAATTTAATTGAACAATTATTCATGTTAAATGATAGCTTTTGAATAACAAATCTCGACCTAAAAATTATGGTTGTTTACGAACCATAATATTACATAAACAGTTATTTTACTACGATGACAAGTCATTTTAGTGTTTATTCTTTCTTGGTGGTTTTTATTACGTAGTCATGATGTTTTTTCTTGGTGATTGCTACAAATGGAGAACATAAACAAAAACTATTATGAAAAATAATTGTGAAGCTAATTTGAGCATGCCTTGTGTTTGGGAAGTTTTCGATAATATATTCAAAGCGGGGGCGTTAAAAAAAGTGTTGTGGCGAACTTCTGGTATTAGGAAAAGTGTGCCACTGGTATTTTTTAATGTCTGCATTTTGAGGACATTAGAACGCCCACACTTTATAAACTTGGACGAAATACAATCATACAAAAAAGTATTAAGACTTGGAACAATTGCCTTATCTTGACTCATTCACCATCTCCGTCTCCTTGAAGGCGCAATGTTGCTTCAATTAGTAAAAGGATTTAAGGCGTAATGCCTTCAAATATGTACCATTGTTTTGGTTTACAATATTTTGACATTAAGTTACAAAGTAACTATTAATTTAATTCATGCCAAGTTGAAGAAAAAAATTGTACTTCAAGGAAGCATAAGATGGTTCTTTTGAATCCATTACTTAATACAATAAAATTTTATATGTGTAGTAACATCTTGTATTGGTTGCATGAAAGATCTTATATTTTTGCATGTCAACATGATAATGTTCCATGGTACAAGGTTGCAATTTTCATTTTATTATGGATGAAGAATTTTAACAGTAAAGCTCCATGGTAGAATTGTTTTATCCTTCATGAATTGTTTCATTTAGTGTTTTTTTATGCGTGGCAAAAAAATTCCCACAATTCATGCTTATTATGTTGAAACTTTTTTAAGATTTTTTTCATGCCAACATTGGATTGAAGAAGAACCTAATAGAAGACACAAGAAAAGCACAAGAAAAACATCAAAACTGAATTTTAAGAAATCAATTTAATTCACAATTATTCAAGTTGTGCGGTGTAAATTGAATAGAAATGCTTAGGACCTAAAAATGTAATGGTTGTTTTATAGCTTGGCTAATACATAAACTAGTTAGTTTCCTATATGTAAAAGTCATTTTCGATAAGATTGCCAACAAAATGTGGTAGCTTTTTTTTTACACAAACACGTCATCGTCTCACTTTGTCTTGACAATAAAATGTTATGCTACACATAAACAAAAACAATCAAATAATGGGTAATTCTAACGACAATTTCTCAAGCGCAACATCTTCTTGTTAAGTAGATCGATTGTCGGCACAAGTAAGTTCTGATCTAGTTCAAGTTTTGTTCCCTTTTTTAGGCAATTGGTTTTAATATTTTTTTAATGTCATGTTACAGTGTATCCAACTCAAATATGTTAAGCTTCATGATGATTTTTAAGAAAACAAATCTTGTATGATTGCATGTTTCCCGAAGTATTTGAACATGTGCTCCCATCTTCTTTTGAATAAGAATTTAGTGTGATTCTTTATGTTTCACAATATCACTAATTTTGAGAAATTAACAACATTACATGTTTACCTTTCATTTCGTAGATTGCTATGAAATTATGATTGAAATACTAAAAGCCATAATCAGATCTTTGTTTTATTAGATCATTTCTATGTACTTTTGACATCAATGTATTCCCTTATTTCAGTGTTTATGGTATACAATCGACATCATCATACTTAGCAAGTTTTTTTGTAGTCAAGCCAATGGAAAATGTAAGTTTCATTGTAGGACCTCAATCCATGTTCCAATTAATGCCGTAGAATATTAAATTGTGGGTAAATGTATGCCATTAAATTATTACGTTGTCGTATAATAATTACCATTAAAGCCGAATAACGTCAAATATAAAATATTTCCTTTTATTAGAACACATCTCATTACCATGAACTTTTAACTATGCCTATAAATGATAGCTTTCTTGATAACAAATCTCGTTCGAAATTAATCTTACGAACCATAATAATATTGTAGCAACACAATTCTTACACACGATGACAAGCCTTAGTGTTTATTCTTTCTTGGTGGTTTTATTCGTAGCAGTGGCGCGGTGATTGCTACAAAGGAGAATGACCAGACTATTATGAAAAATAACTGTGAAGCTAAAATGAGCATGCCTTGTGTTTGGGAAGTTTTTTGATAATATATTCAAAAGCGGGGGCGTTACAAAAAAAAAAGTGTTGTGGCGAACTTTTGGTATTAGGAAAAAAGTGTGCCACTCTGCATTGGTGCGAGGACATTAGAACGCCCACACTTTATAAACTTGGACGAAATACAATCATACAAAAAGTATTAAGACTTGGAACAATTGCCTTATCTTGACTCATTCACCATCTCCGTCTCCTTGAAAGGCGCAATGTTGCTTCAATTAGTAAAAGGATTTAAGGCGTAATGCCTTCAAATATGTACCATTGTTTTGGTTTACAATATTTTGACATTTAAGTTACAAAGTAACTATTAATTTAATTCATGCCAAGTTGAAGAAAAAAATTGTACTTCAAGGAAGCATAAGATGGTTCTTTTGAATCCATTACTTAATACAATAAAATTTTATATGTGTAGTAACATCTTGTATTGGTTGCATGAAAGATCTTATATTTTTGCATGTCAACATGATAATGTTCCATGGTACAAGGTTGCAATTTTCATTTTATTATGGATGAAGAATTTTAATGATAAAGCTCCATGGTAGAATTGTTTTATCCTTCATGAATTGTTTCATTTAGTGTTTTTTTGCGTGGCAAAAAAATTCCCACAATTCATGCTTATTATGTTGAAACTTTTTTTTAAGATTTTTTTTCATGCCAACATTGGATTGAAGAAGAACCTAATAGAAGACAAAAAAAAGCACAAGAAAAACATCAAAACTGAATTTTAAGAAATCAATTTAATTCACAATTATTCAAGTTGTGCGGTGTAAATTGAATAGAAATGCTTAGGACCTAAAAATGTAATTGGTTGTTTATAGCTTGGCTAATACATAAACTAGTTAGTTTCCTATATGTAAAAGTCATTTTCGATAAGATTGCCAACAAAATGTGGTAGCCTTTTTTACACAAACACGTCATACGTCTCACTTTGTCTTGACAATAAAATGTTATGCTACACATAAACAAAAACAATCAAATAATGGGTAATTCTAACGACAATTTCTCAAGCGCAACATCTTCTTGTTAAGTAGATCGATTGTCGGCACAAGTAAGTTCTGATCTAGTTCAAGTTTTGTTCCTGTTTTTTAGACGAATTGGTTTTAATATTTTTAATGTCATATTTACAGTGTATCCAACTCAAATATGTTAAGCTTCATGATGATTTTTTAAGAAAACAAATCTTGTATGATTGCATGTTTCCGAAGTATTTGAACATGTGCTCCATGTCTTCTTTTGAATAAAATTTAGTGTGATTCTTTATGTTTCACAATATCACTAATTCTGAGAAATTAACAACATTACATGTTTACCTTTCATTTCGTAGATTGCTATGAAATTATGATTGAAATACTAAAAGCCATAATCAGATCTTTGTTTTATTAGATCATTTCTATGTACTTTTGACATCAATGTATTCCCTTATTTCAGTGTTTATGGTATACAATCGACATCATCGTACTTAGCACTTTTTTTGTAGTCAAGCCAATGGAAAATGTAAGTTTCATTGTAGGACCTCAATCCATGTTCCAATTAATGCCGTAGAATATTAAATTGTGGGTAAATGTATGCCATTAAATTATTACGTTGTCGTATAATAATTACCATTAAAGCCGAATAACGTCAAATATAAAATATTTCCTTTTATTAGAACACATCTCATTACCATGAACTTTTAACTATGCCTATAAATGATAGCTTTCTTGATAACAAATCTCGTTCGAAATTAATCTTACGAACCATAATATTGTAGCAACACAATTCTTTACACACGATGACAAGCCTTAGTGTTTATTCTTTCTTGGTGGTTTATTCGTAGCAGTGGGCGGTGATTGCTACAAAGGAGAATGACCAGACTATTATGAAAAATAGCTGTGAAGCTAAAATGAGCATGCCTTGTGTTTGGGAAGTTTTCGATAATATATTCAAAGCGGGGGCGTTACAAAAAAAAGTGTTGTGGCGAACTTTGGTATTAGGAAAAGTGTGCCACTCTGCATTGGTCTTGAGGACATTAGAACGCCCACACTTTATAAACTTGGACGAAATACAATCATACAAAAAAGTATTAAGACTTGGAACAATTGCCTTGTCTTGACTCATTCACCATCTCCGTCTCCTTGAAGGCGCAATGTTGCTTCAATTAGTAAAAGGATTTAAGGCGTAATGCCTTCAAATATGTACCATTGTTTTGGTTTACAATATTTTGACATTAAGTTACAAAGTAACTATTAATTTAATTCATGCCAAGTTGAAGAAAAAAATTGTACTTCAAGGAAGCATAAGATGGTTCTTTTGAATCCATTACTTAATACAATAAAATTTTATATGTGTAGTAACATCTTGTATTGGTTGCATGAAAGATCTTATATTTTTGCATGTCAACATGATAATGTTCCATGGTACAAGGTTGCAATTTTCATTTTATTATGGATGAAGAATTTTAATGATAAAGCTCCATGGTAAGAATTGTTTTATCCTTCATGAATTGTTTCATTTAGTGTTTTTTTATGCGTGGCAAAAAAATTCCCACAATTCATGCTTATTATGTTGAAACTTTTTTTTAAGATTTTTTTCATGCCAACATTGGATTGAAGAAGAACCTAATAGAAGACAAGAAAAGCACAAGAAAAACATCAAAACTGAATTTTAAGAAATCAATTTAATTCACAATTATTCAAGTTGTGCGGTGTAAATTGAATAGAAATGCTTAGGACCTAAAAATGTAATGGTTGTTTATAGCTTGGCTAATACATAAACTAGTTAGTTTCCTATATGTAAAAGTCATTTTCGATAAGATTGCCAACAAAATGTGGTAGCTTTTTTTACACAAACACGTCATACGTCTCACTTTGTCTTTGACAATAAAATGTTATGCTACACATAAACAAAAACAATCAAATAATGGGTAATTCTAACGACAATTTCTCAAGCGCAACATCTTCTTGTTAAGTAGATCGATTGTCGGCACAAGTAAGTTCTGATCTAGTTCAAGTTTTGTTTTGTTTTAGGCAATTGGTTTTAATATTTTTTAATGTCATGTTACAGTGTATCCAACTCAAATATGTTAAGCTTCATGATGATTTTTAAGAAAACAAATCTTGTATGATTGCATGTTTCCCGAAGTATTTGAACATGTGCTCCATGTCTTCTTTTGAATAAGAATTTAGTGTGATTCTTTATGTTTCACAATATCACTAATTATGAGAAATTAACAACATTACATGTTTACCTTTCATTTTCGTAGATTGCTATGAAATTATGATTGAAATACTAAAAGCCATAATCAGATCTTTGTTTTATTAGATCATTTCTATGTACTTTTGACATCAATGTATTCCCTTATTTCAGTGTTTATGGTATACAATCGACATCATCGTACTTAGCAAGTTTTTGTAGTCAAGCCAATGGAAAATGTAAGTTTCATTGTAGGACCTCAATCCATGTTCCAATTAATGCCGTAGAATATTAAATTGTGGGTAAATGTATGCCATTAAATTATTACGTTGTCGTATAATAATTACCATTTAAAGCCGAATAACGTCAAATATAAAATATTTCCTTTTATTAGAACACATCTCATTACCATGAACTTTTAACTATGCCTATAAATGATAGCTTTCTTGATAACAAATCTCGTTCGAAATTAATCTTACGAACCATAATATTGTAGCAACACAATTCTTACACACGATGACAAGCCTTAGTGTTTATTCTTTCTTGGTGGTTTTATTCGTAGTAGCAGTGGCGCGGTGATTGCTACAAAGGAGAATGACCAGACTATTATGAAAAATAAGCTGTGATAAGCTAAAATGAGCATGCCTTGTGTTTGGGAAGTTTTTTTCGATAATATATTCAAAGCGGGGGCGTTACAAAAAAGTGTTGTGGCGAACTTTTGGTATTAGGAAAAGTGTGCCACTCTGCATTGGTCTTGAGGACATTAGAACGCCCACACTTTATAAACTTGGACCGAAATACAATCATACAAAAAGTATTAAGACTTGGAACAATTGCCTTATCTTGACTCATTCACCATCTCCGTCTCCTTGAAGACGCAATGTTGCTTCAATTAGTAAAAGGATTTAAGACGTAATGCCTTCAAATATGTACCATTGTTTTGGTTTACAATATTTTGACATTAAGTTACAAAGTAACTATTAATTTAATTCATGCCAAGTTGAAGAAAAAAATTGTACTTCCAAGGAAGCATAAGATGGTTCTTTTGAATCCATTACTTAATACAATAAAATTTTATATGTGTAGTAACATCTTGTATTGGTTGCATGAAAGATCTTATATTTTTGCATGTCAACATGATAATGTTCCATGGTACAAGGTTGCAATTTTCATTTTATTATGGATGAAGAATTTTAACAGTAAAGCTCCATGGTAAGAATTGTTTTATCCTTCATGAATTGTTTCATTTAGTGTTTTTTGTACGTGGCAAAAAAATTCCCACAATTCATGCTTATTATGTTGAAACTTTTTTTAAGATTTTTTTCATGCCAACATTGGATTGAAGAAGAACCTAATAGAAGACAAGAAAAGCACAAGAAAAACATCAAAACTGAATTTTAAGAAATCAATTTAATTCACAATTATTCAAGTTGTGCGGTGTAAATTGAATAGAAATGCTTAGGACCTAAAAATGTAATGGTTGTTTATAGCTTGGCTAATACATAAACTAGTTAGTTTCCTATATGTAAAAGTCATTTTCGATAAGATTGCCAACAAAATGTGGTAGCCTTTTTTACACAAACACGTCATACGTCTCACTTTGTGCTGACAATAAAATGTTATGCTACACATAAACAAAAACAATCAAATAATGGGTAATTCTAACGACAATTTCTCAAACGCAACATCTTCTTGTTAAGTAGATCGATTGTCGGCACAAGTAAGTTCTGATCTAGTTCAAGTTTTGTTCCCTGTTTTAGACGAATTGGTTTTAATATTTTTTAATGTCATGTTACAGTGTATCCAACTCAAATATTTAAGCTTCATGATGATTTTTAAGAAAACAAATCTTGTATGATTGCATGTTTCATGAAGTATTTGAACATGTGCTCCATGTCTTCTTTTGAATAAGAATTTAGTGTGATTCTTTATGTTTCACAATATCACTAA
>JAGYYJ010000531.1:0-16653 GCA_019671005.1 Hibiscus mutabilis
TTTGGAAAGTAAGGGAAAATCAGTTCTAATTTTTAAATTCATTAATTTTTAAAAAAAATTGCTCAAGATTGAACGTCTTATCCGTGGCTTTGTGGGGGAATTTGGATGAAGGCTCATATTCATTGGTACGTTAGGATTTGCCCAATCCACGGCATGGGGGACTTGGTTTCGTCATTAAGCATAAAAAAATGATGCATTTATGATAAAATTGCTTTCCCAACTCATTTCTAAACGGAAGGCGTCGTGGTAAATTTTTTTGCGCGCAAAATATAAATGTTTTCCCGGGGTTCCCGGTTTTTCCCAGGGCTCCAATTTTTTCCCTTGGGAAGGGGTTGCAAATTTGGGAAACCCATGTCTGAATAATGTTAGGAATTATCGGCCATGGACGCGAGGTAAGATTTTGGGATATGTGATTTTGTCGGATTTGGTTTTCCCAAACGAAATTATCGCCCCTTTCCCCCCGGGGATTCCTGCAATACAGCCGTTTTGGCTTCATCGGACGGTGGGGGCTTTGATTTTTTCAGAATTTTGCCCATGGAGACGTTTTTTTCCATTGCTGCGGTTCAAACTCCCTACAGCGTTGTTTCGGAGGGTTTATCGGCTGGCGGTAGCACTGATCGGTGTTTTCTATTAAATCAGCTTACCCCGGGTTGGTTCCCTCCTTCGTTTGGCCCCTTTGATGTTGTGGGGAAGTATATATGCAAATATCAGGGCTTCAAAAATTTTTTATGTCCCTAGTTTTTTGCGAAAGTGATGCCCTTCCAAAACCATTTTAGGCACTTTACGTTTAATCAAACTGGGTTTGTGCGGTGCAGTTGGGGATTTTAAACCATTTGCCCCCCGTCGGCTTTAATGGTTTGGACCCAGTCTTGTTAAAAAAGAGGGCTTGCTGAATTTTTATCCTTGATACTCGGGGTGGCTTCGGTTAAACCCTTTTCATCGCCAGATACTTTGAAAAGGTTGGGGTTGGGTTTATTATTAGGTGCAGTCTTGGGGAAAACTTTTGGGAATTTTTGAACTCTACCCCTTTGATAATCCCTTGATGATGGGTTCTTTTGGAAAGCCGGTCCATCCGCCGCCGTAAAAACGTGGCTGGGGGGGTTGATCTCTGGTCCGATCTTGTCGATTGGGCCCCCCATGGGGTTTGGTGCCTCCCCAAAAAGGATGGTGAAACCAAATTCGGAGGGCTAAAAGGGGGAAATTTGGGGCTGGTCCTGCTTCTTGGGAGCTTATCGAGACGGGGTTTAGTATTTGGAGGATGGTTCCAAAAAATCTATTGGTATATGCTCGATTAGGGAATTGGGTTAAAATTCTTTTTACGGCCCGCGGATTTTGCGCATTGAAAATTTGGTAGTAGAGATAGTTTGGCCCATTGGGACTAGTTCAAGCAAAAGATAGTCGACAAAGCTTATGGGGCCCCAACTCATTTTTTTGGAGTTGTTTTAAAGCTTGGTTAAAATGTTTGTTTCCAGCATATAGGGTTTTGATGGTAATTTTGGGAATCGATTGGAAAATTGGCCCCGTGGGTTTTTTTTATATCCGTCTTCTACTCCCCACCTTGGGGTGGTTAATTTAATAATTTTTTTGCTGATCTTAATAGGTTGTGTTATCCCTTTTGTTCTTTGTCTTTGATTTTTTTAATTTATGTACTCTTTCCCGTTTAAAAACATAAAATTTTTTTAGGCTATAGTAATAGTCTTTTTTCATAAAATAAAATTCCTTTAATTTTTAGTATTTTAGTAATTCTATTGAATTAACGTATATAATGGAACATGAAAATGTCTATTGAATTACTAAAATACTAAAAATTTTTTAAAATGTTTAAAAATTGGGGAATTCTTTTTTTTCAAAGGGAATTTCTATTGAATTAACGTATAAAAAACCCATTCTTTTTTAAAAACTTGACTTAATTTTTTATCGATTTAGTATTTTAGAAATTTTAATAAATTTAAAATGTTTAACGTATGAAAATTTCCCAACCTTTAAATATATATTGAAAAAAATTATTTTGTAAAAATGATATGAAATTTTACTTACATAAAAATATAATTATTAAAATCAATAGTGAGTTTTAACAAATAATTTTTTGAAGTGTGTAGAATTTATATAATATAAGTGGACTCTCTTATTATAAAACCTCTAATTAAAAAAGTCAAAATTAATATGTTTTTAACTCAATTAAAAATAATATTTAAAAATTATTTTTAAAAAAAAAAATTAATATTACTATAATTTTTTTTTGTTTTTTTAATTTTAATTCATTCACCCCACAAAATCAAATTTTACAAGGGCTTTCTCACCGTAAAGGGGAAAAGGTAGGGTAGATCTGTATTTTCCCCCTTGTCTTTATCTGCCAAAATTTTTTACAAATCAGTTGGATTTGATAGATGGTCTGTCATAAAATTTATTAAAAAAAGTGAAAGTATAAAAAAAAAATTCAAATATGTTTTAAAAATTAAAGCCAAAAAAATTCCTTTTCCCCCAAAAATTTTAGACAGGGAATTTTTCACGTACAAAAGGGGTGGGTGAAAGAAATTTGGGGTTTTTTCAGACGATAAAAAAAAATGAGAAAATCGATGGGGTTAACCCCCAAAAATAAAACGGGTTTTAAAATTTTTAAAAATGATTTGAGTTTAAAAAATTTTTTGTATGTAAAAAAATTTTTGGGTTAAAAACCCATTTATTAAAAAACATATGTTTTTGATTTTAATTCAAAAATTTGTAAGAACAAAATCAGAGGGGCAACCTAATAAAAAATGGGGGTTCGGTCATTTTTAATCAGAGTTTTAAGTTCAAGGGAACCTAATTAACTGTTTGGTTTTAAAATTTTGGTTGTATCATTTTTGGTGAATAGCTTTGGTTGGACCATTTTTTCCCAATACTACTACTTATTTCCAACTACTTTTTCCCTTCCCTATGATTTAATTTTATGCACGTGTATATTATGTAAAAAACTTTTATTTGGGGGTTGTCAGGAGTTAATTAAATATTAACAATTATAAAAATATTAAAAATATTATTTTTAATGATCTAAATAATTTTTAATAGTATTATTTTTTCCCTCTTTTTTAGTCTTATTTTTTACTTGGTACCTTTTGGTTTATTTTTTTTCCCCACAAACAATTTTTAAAGTAAATAAATATGACATTGCTAAATTTTTTTCATGTAATATTGTATTTGGATACTTGTAATTAATTTTAAATTTAAGTTTCTAAAATACCCCTTTTTAAAAAAAAATAAAATCATTTTTTTATTAAATAAAAAATAATTGTATTTTAAGATAAATTTTAAAATTTTAAAAACACGTACAATATAAGATAAATAAATTTTTTTTTATCATTGAAAATTTAAAATGAATAAAAAAGAATAACTCCAAATCAAATATTAAGAAAAAAATCTTATCGAGCACCTATTTTGTTACATTGAAAATTTATTTTTTTTTCCCGATTAATTCATATAAAATCAAAAAATTTTTCAGTAAACAAGAAAATTCAATAAGATTTATATTTCTTCTTTCCTTCTATATTTTTTTTAAAAAAAAATTTGGAGATGAAAATTGAGCACATCGGGTTAACCTACATTGGCCCCCTTTGAGGGGGGACCTATCCTTATATGAAATTTGTTTTAAAATTTAAAAGGGAATTAACTCTTTTTAACTTTTAACCCATATAATTATTGATCAGGGGCCAGCCATGTATAGATTGGGAAAGTTCTTGTCCCGCCCAATTTTTTTTTGTTATAAGAATATTTTTGTCTTTTTAGTTTAAATTTTAAATTTAAATGGGGAATTTTTTAAAAACCCAATTTTAGATTTAATAATTTAATCTTTTTCTCTCAATTTTAATTTTAAATTTAAAACCCTTTTGTTGTTGATATTAAGAAAATTTTGGGCTTGAAAACAACTTTATAATTTGATTGTATGTATGTGCGTATTGTTTTTCCCAAAAATTTTGAAGGGTTTAGGGGGTTTGAACTTTGCCATCAATAAAACTAAGCTAAAATTGATTTTTCACCATTGCAGTGCTGGGGTAGGTTGATTAAAAATTTTTTCCCGGCGGGTGAACGATCAACTTCTTGAATTTTTCTTTCCCCCGATTGGGGGTGGGAGGCCATTTTAGTTAATTTATAATCCTCAGAAATCTACATTTTAATACTTAAACACAAAGTGTAAGTACAAAGTTGGGAGAAGTTGGTTTTTTTCTGCAAAAGGGGGTGGCGTGGGTGAAAAGGGCAGGACGAAAAAAGCGCATCCCAAAGAGATAAAATGGACAGACTTTGAACCCGACCCAATGATATGAAGAAGATAATGCCCACAAAAGGGGAGAATAGTCCCCATGCGGGGAATTTTTACCCTTCATTTTTTTCATCTTCAGGACCCCACTCTCTCCCCTTTTCTAATCCATGCACATCCCAAAGGAGTTTTACGGGGCCCAAGATCATCCCACTTTTTTTCTCCTTGATCCAAAACCCAGGGGGAAAAAAAGGGAAGAAAAAGCTCTTTTTGGACTGTAATCTAAAACCCCCTTATGATTAAAAGTTGAAGGAGCTTTTGGGTTGCTTTTTTTTCTTTCTTTTTCCCCCCTCCTCCTTCTCTCATACTGATCCATCAGTTCAGATGTTTGAACCCTTTTTCTTTATTCAGTCTCCAAAGGGTTTTTTTCCCCATTTTTGCTTTGTGAAAGCAAAGCTTCCCAAAAACCCCTTTTCCCCTTTTCCCCATCCCAAATTTACTTTTTTTCCCGAGATGAAAATATTGGGTATAAACTGAATTCTTCTCCAGGTATTTTATTTATCCTCTTCAAACAAACCACTCAAAAGTTCCATTTGCTTGCATTTTACTTGTTACTTTCTCATTACTCGCGCATTAATAAATAAGTTGTATTTTAATGTACAAAATGTATAAAAAAGTATACAATCTTTTTTATTTAAACTATAAAATATAAATTTTAAATTTCTAACTCTAGTTATCATAAACCCTAACCTCTATGCTCTAAATACTAAACCCTAAACTTAAACTTTTAATCCCTAAACTAAATCCAAAAGCCTTAAAATTGATGAATTATCCCTAAACTCTAAAAATATAAAATTAAACCCTAAAATTGATAGACTTGCTGAGCAAAAAAAATGATAGACTTGTAAACAAGGATAGAGCTATAATCAAACATTGGCAGGACAAGGGTGTATATATTTAAAAATTGGGAGGTAAAAAGATTTTATTTAACAAATATTTAAACTAAAAGACCTAAATTTTTATTGCACCAAAAAAATAAATCGAAGACACTTCTTCTATACTTGTACAAGCTAAAGTTTACGCAAGATATATATATATATATTGTACTTATTTGGAGCGATGCATATATAGCTTCTTCTCTGACTTTCTTTGTGATAGGCTTTTCAATTTTGAATTTTGTAATCAATTCAAAGCAACCATATGGGTACACCACGGCTAGTCCATTTGTATTGGACAATGTACACCATATTTCACTTCTTTTGGAAAGATTGCCAAAGAAATAAGCACTCACAATAAAAACAAAGTATGTATCAATAATACAGACGCTTCAGTTGTTAATTTAGATTGACAAATTTCTTTACATAAAAAGAGTGAAATTAAGTATCCAACTTTGAAGAGATTAACCTTTTACAAAAACATGGGGCCTGTAAGTTTCATACTGGAGAAAATTTGGACAAATCATATTAAAGTAACCGAAGGCCTTGGTATTATAGTGGACTTCTCTTTAATTGGGCTATTAGAATTGTCTTGGACTCTCGTTGGCGAATAGAGCAGAACCCTAATTTAGTAAACAATATTTAAGTATAATTGGCAGTTTGAAAAGATGAATCCTGGGTCATTCTGGCTGCTGAACATTAGGTGTTTTGTTGTATTGGCTTTGAATAACTGGGTGTATGGGCTATTAGAAGAAAGACTACCGGGACAGATGAAGAATTTGCCTCCGTATGTTCCTCGAAGGTTCAGCCGGCTTTGAAGGTATTTCTCACTATTCCTATTTAATCATTGTTGGTTGAACTGTTATGAACATAGTGATGGTATATGCTTCGAATTATTGGTTCTGTCAGGCACTGGAAACGCTCAAGAGAGAAGACATGCTGCTGCTGCTTCATAAGGTTCAGTGGTACCTTGCTGTGTTGAATAACCCTGAATTTACAAACCACAGCTTGGGGTTTCTCTCAATTGTGTGTTACTTTTGTTTTCCAAACAATGTTTGCAAACAGGAAGTTCTGTTTTGTTATGAATCTTCACAGCCTTATTCTTCATTATTCAGAACAGTTACATCCTCCCATCTCTCTGTCATATACAAAGCCATAGATGATCTTACATTTACTCAATACTCCTAAATGCCTTGCTTGGTATTTCTGTGGTTGAAATGTGATCATAGAATTCAATCACTATTCGATCGATTGCTTCGCAATGTATGGTACCATTTTGCTGAGAGATTTTGCAAAAACACCAACAAGACGATGCAACGTGCACTTAGCCATGCATAGAAAGATAGGGGAAGAACAGCTGAAGATTGAGCTTCCTCCTTCAACTGCCAATTCCTTTGAAAATATACAATTTTGGGATGGCAGAACATTGTTGTTTGTAAATTATTCAAGCCAAACTACAAAGTCATTAACATTAGTTTCTTTTCTTTTAAATTATTGAACTGAAATGTTCAAAAATTTGGTTAGTGTATCGGTTTGAATTAACTAAAATTTATTATAACTTTTTGGAGTAAATTACACAAATTGTCATTAAATTATATGAAATGATCATTTAGATATTAATTTATAAAGTTATAAACAGCCATTAAACTTATCAGACAATATAGAATGATTATTGACTCATTGCATGTTATAATTATTGATTAATATTAAAAAATTAGCAATAAATTTATAATATATCAAAATTTAAATTTAATTTTTTAAATCAGTGACAAATTAAACATAGTAATGTTATTTAATATATAATAATTTTGGTTAATTTCATTAATTAGTAGTTTAAAATCGATTAACAAATAATCTCTAACTTGATAATGGTGAACATCGAAAACATTATTCATAAGTCCGACATTTTGAATATCATAACCAAACATATAAAAGAGGCAATGAATGGATCTCATAAAATTCTTTAGCTACAAGTGAAGTTAAATAAGGTGCCCACGAAGTTATCTAATTTACATATAATTTCATACTTGACTGTGATTCTGATATATATAAATATATGATTTCGTCTACAAAATATTGGTTTAAATTTTTACATATACAGCATAAAAAGATTTTTAAAGATTTTTATGTAAGCTGTATTGTGGAACGACTGACACCCTAATAAATCTAGTGAAAATGTAAAATTATGTTAGCAAAATATAGATAACTTTAAGAGAACCCCCAATTGAAGCTTTAAAAGAAAACAACACATCAAATTCAGGATAATAAGTCTTATAATGAAGAAGTTAATAACAACAACCAACTTAATCAATGTTAGAGATTCAACTATCATGTCCAATTTTTTAGCTAAAATTTAATGATAATTTTTTAACATCAATTGACTTAGTGGGGTGAGACTTTAAATTAATTAATCAATGTCAGATATTTAAATTATGACAATGTGGATGGAAAAAAAATTGAGTTGGAAGATTGTTCCACAATAGATCTCTACAAGATTTGATTCGAATTAGTCGATTAATAAATTAAATACCAATGGTTATAAGAAAAAGGCTTAAGGGTTTAATAAGCCCTTAAACTTTTGCAAAAAAATTAATTAAGCCCGTAAACTTTTTTTGCACCCAATTAAGCACTCGAACTCAAGAGAAAAAAATTAATTAAGCCCCTAAACTTTTGTTGCACCCAATTAAGCTCTCAAACTCAAAAAAAATCAATTTGGCCCTTTGACCAACATTGACCGTTAAATCTAACGATTTTTTTAAAATCTTCTTGGCATGTGTCACAACACGATAATGCCACTTGATATTTCTAAGAAATTATAAACTTTAATTTTTTTAAAAAATATAAAAATCCAAAAAAATCTAAAAATTTTAATATATAAAAATCCAAAAAATCTAAAATACATTTTTTTAGATTTTTATATATTTTTTCAACTTATTTTTTATAATTGTATAATAATATTTAATATTTTTTTAAATATTTTAATCTTTTGAAAAATTATTATCTATTATTTTTAAATAAATTTCGGAATTAATTTTTTTTATATTTTTAAAATAATTTTTCAGAATTTTTTAGATTTTTTTTGGATTTTTATATATTTTTTAAAAATTAAAGTTTAAAAATTTATAAAAATAACAAGTGATATTATGTTGTTGCGACACATGCCAAAAAGATTTAAAAAAAAAAGCCCGTTAAACCTAAAGGTCAAAGTGCCAAATTGAATTTTTTTTTCTTGAGTTTGAGGGCTTAATTGAGTGCAAAAAAAGTTTAAGGGCTTAATTATTTTTTTGCAAAAGTTTAAGGGCTTATTTAACGGTCAATGTTGGTCAAAGGGCCAATTTGATTTTTTTTTCTTGAGTTTGAGGGCTTAATTGGTTGCAAAAAAATTTAGGGGCTTAATTAATTTTTTACAAAAGTTTAAGGGTTATTAAACCCTTGAACCTTTTATAAATAAAATTTTATTTGAAATTTTTTTGAGTTGAGTCAAATTTATGAAATTCGAGTCGGGGTATTCAAGTTTATGTTTAAACTTAATTGTAAATATTTATAATATTATGATACTAATTTATTGTAATTTGAACAGTTTCTTATAACCATATGCAATATATTTTTCATATTTTTTCACATATGATATACATATATCAGGAAAAATTGAGTGGCACGGTTTGAACTTGAAAATTGATCTATTAATTATTAAAAAATTTGAGTTATTCAAGTCTCATTTTATAACTCAAAATTTATTTAATTTTTTTAGTTGAATCGAACTTTTTGACGTCGAGTCAAAATATTCAATTTTTTCGAACCGAGTTTTACTCATCCCAACCGTAAACTTATATAGAGATAGGCACCGACCAAATTTTCAATAATCCACTGAAATGATTCAATTTATTAAACATTAATAATTTGATTGATTTAATATATTAAGTATGTTGGTAATCTAAAGTTAAATATATGGATGAGTGAAAAATACTTTATTTTAAATTGATTAACTTTTTCATTTATTTAACTTTTTTCTTTGAAAAAGTGTGAAAAATGTAAAGCGGATAATGATATACTTAATGATCAAGTTGCTAAAGTATATACTGGGCAAAGGATAGTACAATAGATCATGATGAGTTCAGCGTCCCAAGTCCCAACAAAGAAAAATTAAAATTAAATTATAAACGTCGCCAGCGTCGGCCTAGTATTTCATCTCCCACTTTTATATTTTTTAGTATCGTGTCATCTGCCTGTGCAGTGGAGTAAAAGACATTTCCTTTTCACAGAGACGATAAACGTAGTGCCAAAGATTCCTGAATCTTTTGTTGGTCTTGCGTTCACGTTTTTTTTTCGAATCCCAAATCATAAAATTCATTTCTCTAATATTGTTTTCTTCGATTTTGCCTTTCTGGGAAACCAAACGCTTTCTGGTGTTGTTCTTTGTTAGTTAACGGTGGGAAAGGAGAGATTCCGATTCCAAAAAAAGTGTTTTATTTGTTAGAAAAAAGGAAAAATTCAAGAACGATACAGTTTTCACTGAGGGAAAAGAAAGATGGTGCAATTTGGTGTGAAACGGAGTGTTTTGAGATCGGTAATGCTGAATTTCCTCAATTTTGGCTTAGCTTTCATGCTAGTTTCAGCTGAGAGAAGCTTGAAACATGGAGAATCCGTCAAGGGAGCTGAAACAAACGATAATTATTTTCTCAAAGCTGTTAATTTCTTGTGGAAATCTGATGAGTCAGATTATCACCATGTTTGGCCTGTAAGTATAGATATTTCGGTCTATTTTCCTTTTACCTTTATATCACAAAACTTTTTTTATTTTACCCCTTCATTTGAACGTCTTTGATTTGTTATCACCTTAGTTTGTAGTAATTTTTGAAGCTTTCTAATCCTTCTTCGTTGGGGAATAGGAAATGGAATTTAATTGGCAAATTGTGCTGGGAAGTATAATTGGATTCTCTGGAGCAGCGTTTGGAAGTGTAGGTGGAGTTGGTGGAGGTGGCATTTTTGTTCCCATGCTTAGCCTTATTATTGGGTTTGATCCAAAATCAGCCACAGCTATTTCAAAATGTAAGTTTATTATTATTATTATTATTATTATTATTATTATTATTATTATTATATATTTCAATTCTGTGCTCTTTGCATGAAGAAATATGAATACAGTTGAATTGATTGGATTCTAGCTTTAGGAGACGCAAAGATGGTGACAATTTTCTTGAATAAAATAATAATGAAAAGAAAGAAGTAAAAGAAAAGGTACTAATTTCCCATGGGTGAAAATTTCATTTTAGTTAAACTTTTTATCATTTCACTTTTCAAGAATTTTTAATTAACACTTTCTGATCTGGTTTGATTTGTTCTTGAGCTTAATGGGAATTTATAAGAGATTTTGTTGTTGAATGAGATCTTTGGCTTACAAAAAGAAAAAAATTTACTCATCGTGTTCGATGTTGACCCACACTTATGTAATCAAAATTTGAACTTGCAATTTGCTTGTAAGCTAACTTTGATTTCATGATTTTGGAATTTCCTGGCCAATACAAACCAGAGAAAAGAATAGGTGCATTTTGATGCTTCATCGATTTGAGAATTTTAAATGCTATTAAGAAATTATTATGGACGATTCTGTTAAAATATAAACGAGTTCATGCATTCTATGTTTTTGGAATTTTCCTAGGTATGATCATGGGTGCAGCAGCTTCAACTGTTTACTACAACCTTAAGCTAAGGCATCCTACACTCGATATGCCTATCATTGATTATGATTTGGCTCTTCTTATCCAGCCAATGCTCATGATGGGAATTAGTATCGGAGTCACTTTTAATGTGATCTTTGCAGATTGGATGGTCACTGTTTTACTTATTATTCTCTTTATAGGTAATGGTTTTCTGATCTATTGTTGCTTTTGTTGCACATTATATTCTTGTAGAATGATCTGTTAATTTCAATTCATTGGATGGTTTGCAGGAACATCAACAAAGACATTCTTCAAGGGTGTTGAAACATGGAAAAAAGAAACCATACTGAAAAAAGTAATTAATTAACTCAGCCACATACTGATGTGTAGAAAATTTCGAAGATTTTATATATATTTTTTCCCATTTTCATCAATGTGTAATCTGAAGATTTCAAGGATGTTTGATTTCAAAGTAACTTCATTTAGAATTTTGTGCCTTTTCTGCTTAATCTGGTAAAAACAGTGGATAAACTTTATCATTAAACGTGGTGTGTTTATGTTATTAAAACTAATCGCTAACCATCTGAAAGCTGCTTGTCGTGGATTTTAGGAGGCTGCCAGGCGTTCGGCATCAAATGGTGAATTGCTCACTTGACTTCTTCGTTTAATTGGTTCTTAAGACCATTTAGTGATCCTTTCCTCATGCTTTTCCTTCGGACTTGCTCATTTGATATCAGATACTGATAATGGAGATGTGGAATACAAGCCTCTTCCTAGTGGCCCGAACAATGATCCTCCTAAGGACAACACAGATAAAGAAGTAGGTTAATTGTAATCTACTGTTATTTTAATAAGTTGCAATTTTTCTCAAAACTAATAATGCAATCATAGCAGGTCTCTGTCTGGGAGAATGTGTGTTGGAAAGAACTTGGACTCCTATGTTTTGTTTGGGTTGCATTCCTTATACTGCAGATTACTAAGGTTATGTTTCCTCTGCCTTTTCTTTATATATATTACGGTTCAAGTACTTACAAAATTTGTGTCGTTGAGGTGTAACTGATAAAACACGACTTTTGGCAACAGAATAATACAACCACTTGTTCGGCATTGTACTGGGTGTTGAACTTGCTGCAGGTAAATTTCTATCTTCTTTGACCCCTATTGCCTCTTTTGATTGCTGAATGGCATGATCGAATGGTTTAATGTGTCCTTTTGTTGTCAGATCCCAGTTTCAGTTGGGGTATCTTTGTATGAGGCAGTTAGTCTCTATAAAGGACGTAGAGTAATTGCATCCAAGGGAGATCAAGGCACAAATTTTCGGGTACTCCAGCTTGTTACCTACTGTGCTTTTGGAGTACTAGCTGGGGTTGTTGGCGGTCTACTCGGCCTAGGTGGAGGATTTATCATGGGCCCGTTATTCTTGGAGCTGGGTGTCCCTCCTCAAGTGAGTCTTTGTTTCCTTCATTTATGCAGTACGAAGATTATCCATTGCTTGCTGTTGTAACGTGAAAGGAGAATCGATTTTCGTTGTATCATGACTTTGAAGATTATCCATTGCTTGTTGTCGTAACGGGAAAGTGTTGTTATTTTTGGCTTCTAACTGACTGCCGTGCAGGTATCAAGCGCTACTGCTACCTTTGCCATGACTTTCTCCTCTTCCATGTCTGTTGTAGAATATTACCTTTTGAAACGTTTTCCAGTACCTTATGGTAAGTTAGTAACTTGAGGATAGTGTTGTTCTACATTTTCCCGAAGTTAACATATTCTGTACTTTGGTTTGCAGCTCTTTACTTCACTGCGGTGGCTACCCTTGCTGCCCTTATTGGACAACATATCGTCCGGAGGCTGATAATTTTATTCGGAAGGGCATCTTTGATCATCTTCATTCTAGCCTCGACAATATTCGTTAGTGCAATATCACTAGGTGAGCTTTGATATTCCTCTAAATCGTCTTCACAAGCCCTTCTTTCTTGCTACAAACGTTTCAGAAAAAAAAACATATATCGGGTTTGTTTTGGTAGGCGGCGTTGGCGTATCAAACATGATCGGGAAGATTGAGAAGCATGAGTACATGGGATTGAAAACCTCTGCAAGTACTGAAGCTGATAAATATCAGGTTCTGTACCCTCTAATTCCCCTGTAAATTTAGCCTAGTCTTTATTGTCCAAAGGCAGCAAAACTGCCTTCTGCTTGTTCCATTTGATACGTTTTGGGGAAAGAGATGGGTTAATAATTTCAATATGTTACACAAACTTTCTTTTCTCACTTTGCAATTGCATGTTATATTCATCGCATGCTTTTAGTAACGATCTTCCGAACGTTTGATTGTCGGTCTAGAAAAGAAAAGAAAACTGATGAATGGAATTGCAATAGTAGCTTTCTGTTATTTGGATGTTTACTTTGGGGAAAATTATTATGTGGTTTGACTCACCACGCGTCATCTATTATCAAACTTATTAAAAAATACAATATTTTAAGTTATTAAGATAAATTTTAAAATTCATCGTTTTTAATTTTAAATTAGACTGTTGTGTACATATAGGCGCGTACCCCAGCAATACAAAAGAGTTTACAGAAATGGGTTACTTTCAACAGATAATGATTTGACAAGTGTTTCGTGGATCAGGTCTTTTCTTTGAACATCAAAACACAAAAACAAGACTTCCGATGCCCTTTGACAAAAACATCAAATCCAATCTTATGCACCAATGCAAGTAGGGGCAGATTTCAGTCCGCTTATTTTATTCAGTATATTGTCTTCCACTCTGATTACATTTATCGATCTAATTATATTGATCAAGTTATTTTACACAAACCACACACTGAAAATTTGAGTTAAATATTTTTCGTTAAAAAATTACACGATATTGAAAGTCCGTTTCTACGGATGCTTATTGAACAAGTCGATTGCGAGGTAAGTAGACTTAATTTCACCCAAAAATTATTTGACTCTTCTTCAACTCGATACTCATAAATTCTCTCATCAGTAAAGATGCTGGTTTTTTACACGGTTTGAGACGGTGTTCAGTGTCCATGGCTGAAATTTGAGGAATTTACGACGTACTCAGTTACGCTAGAAGCATGTGATTCGAGAAAGTAAAAATTAAAATGGACAACTCGAAAGCTTATTGAATTACCACGAAGAAATCTCTAACACTCCAAGGAAACTCTATTGTGGGAGCGATCAAAACATTACTCGCTTGTGATTGAGAGATAAATCCGTGACTTATAAAAAGGAACGAAAATAAAGTTGTCAATATTCTTGCTGGATTGAGTCGAGGTAAAACTGTTAATGAAATTATTTATGATTCTCTTCCGGAGTTAATGAAGAAGATAGTGCAACTCAAATGCTAGTTTGAGTCTTATTTTTGTATAATAAAAAAACTTTAAACTAAATAGAATACAGTAAACTTCTAAAGTTATCGCGTATCTTTTAAGAAACTTAAACGTTAGCTCATAAATTATAAATTTTAAACTTTAAACTACAACAACTATTTTCAAACTTTAAAATTTAACTACAAATATTAAAACTCTAACCCTAAATTATAATATTTAAACCTTAAAAATTAGATAATTATATATTTTTTATGCAACAAGTTGATAGGATAATAATCCATATACAACGTACCCATATTTTTTAAAATAGAAAATCAATGGACAAAAACAATCGGTAAAAAAAGAGCTTTATAGATTAAAAAGCCCACCATAAACCATATAAACTCCCAAGTCCCAACCGAAAAGCAAAAACTAGTCTCTGAAAACCCTAAACACCCACCACTCCTCTTTTCCGTTTTCTTTCCTCGAAAACTTTTTTCTTGTCGCCCAAACACTTACCGTACAATAATGGAGACGCCTTCTTTAAGCGAAGATACTGCCAAGGCCGTTCTTCGTCAGGTAAATATCCCCCTCCCTCTACCTATCTTTTGTTGTTAAAAAAAGTATAATTTCCTTTCTACCTTTCAATCGCCTATTTTTTTTTAATTTTTTGTTTTCTGTAAATTTACAGGTTGAGTTCTACTTCAGCGATAGCAATGTTCCGAGAGATAGCTTTCTCAGGAAGAAAATAAGCGAAAGTGATGATGACAGTATCCTTCTATTTTCAAAACGATTTTTCCCGTTGTTTGAGTCATATTTTATTTACTTTTTCTGCGCTGTTTATAGTTGTTGTTCTTGACTTCGAAAAATAGTTTGGCATTGATTTGCTCGTTTTCAAAGATGAGAGGCCATTTGAGTTTAAGGGATGTGAAGGCGGAAGATGTACCGGAGGCTACTTTGAAAGCCGTTGCGGACACTCTCAGAACTTCCTCTTCCCTCAAGGTTTCTGAAGATGGTCAGTTTTTCCAAACTCAAAATAAGAATTTCTTTTTCTCATAAGCTAAGGCAAAAAGGACTTGTATATGATTAAATCATTTGAAAAGTGGGTTTCAATAATCCAGGGAAGAAAGTTGGCAGAGCCACTGCTCTATTAGAGCCCAAAGAATTGATTGAGCAATTAGACAGTAGAACAATCGCCGCATCACCGTTTGAGTTTAATGTCAAGATGGAAGATGTACAAGCCTTTTTTGCCCAATATGCTAAGGTATCTTAGGTTAACAGTAGAACAATCACTGCATCCCTGTTCAAGTTGCTAATTTTAGTTACAAATCGATAACTTTACTTGTTTCTTAGGTTAATAGTGTGAGGTTGCCTCGTCTTCTAACGAACAAAAAGTATTTTTGTGCCACTGCTTTGATTGAATTCTCAGCTGACGAAGATGCACAAAAGGTTTTGGAGCAAAGTTTGGCTTTTGCGGGAGCTGAATTGGAATTGAAACCAAAGTAAAATTTACTTTTTTTTCTATTTGTTTTGTTGCAATTTGTTTTCCTAATCGTGTTGTATGGTGAAACAAAAGGTTGTAGTTGATGTTACATTTTCTCTGACTTGATTGTTCTTACAATTTTCTTTGCAGGAAGGATTTTGACGCTATAAGAAAAGAAGAAGAGGAGTTTGAGGATAATCATCCAGTCGCAGGTTCAAATGGCGATAACCACTCGAATGCTGAGGCCAAGTAATTAATCACAATCTTCAACTGGCATTAGTTTTTTCGTTGCCGAATGTTTGTAATTAAACTCCATGTAATGATTTGTCACAGTTACCCCAAAGGCTTGCTTGTTGCATTTACATTGAAGAAAATTTCGTCTGGGGACTCTGCAGAACAAAGTGTTTCTGATGAACTTGCGAAGGAAGGTGGACTGAAAAGAGTGAAGAGAAGACTACAACAAATGACATAGACAATGAAGAAAAGACAGACGATAAACATGTTAGTGACGAAACAGACACCAAAAGTCCCATTCCAAAGGACGAGGATACAGAACATAAATCCACTGCATCTTCTTTGAATGATATTACACGCCAAGATTTGAAGGAAGCCTTGAAAAAATTTGGTACTATTGAAATTGGTTTATCTTTTCTTGATTTATTATTTAATCATACTATTTCACTTCAAAAAAGTTAGTTTTATACAAACAAATAATTAATAATTGTAGAAAGATTAAGTAACAGACCTTGTACTAGACAATTGTTTCTCTAACTTTGTTTTAATTATTTTGCGATTTCTTATCAAGTATTTCTTACCATGAATCGTTTTACATGTGAAGTATGTCGAGGTTAAGGGTTACATTCGGTTTGATACACCAGAAGCAGCCCAGAAAGCTCGGGCCGCTGCTGTCCTGGCTAAAGAAGGTGGTCTGGTTGTCAAAAATTTCATTGCCACGCTAGAACCTGTGTCTGGTAAGGAAAGAAACAACTTCTATTTGATTTAATTTAAACATTATTTCTCAGTTTTGTT
>JAGYYJ010002937.1:2500-12500 GCA_019671005.1 Hibiscus mutabilis
CTCCGGACTACAATTCGGACGCCGGGGCGACCGATTCTCAAGCCGGGCTATTCGGTTCGCTCGCCGTTACTAAGGGAATCTGGTAAGTTTCTTTTCCTCCGCTTATTGATATGCTTAAACTCAGCGGGTAATCCCCCTTTGACTGGGGGTCGCGATGCGAGCACCGTGCTTGCGGTGCGAAAGGGTCGAGGAGCCTAGGTCAACGGAGCGCGCGAGCGAAACGCGAGGCAGCTCGAAGCATTACCACCGATCGTCGCGGCACCTTGGTCGCCGATGACTCGATTTTAGGCCAACCGCGGCGGTGTGTGCCGCGGGAGGCCATTGTCCGCCCACACCTCAACCGATTACCCGTGGGTAAGGGTTGGATGGGAACAACGATCGCGTGACACCCGGCGACGCGTGCCCTCGGCCTAATGGCTTGGGGCGCAACTTGCGTTCAAAGACTCGATGGTTCACGGGATTCGCAATTCACACCAAGTATCGCATTTCGCCACGTTCTTCATCGATCGCGAGCCGAGATATCCGTTGCGAGAGTCGTTTTGTGTATTCACGACGAAGTTGCAGCGTCCCCCGCCGCCGCGCGCGCCCGCGGCGGGCGGCGGCGTGGTACGCGCACCTTTTCATTCCATTTCCTTGGCGCGATCGCGCGCCGGGGTTGTTCGTTTGGCCGGAGACACGGGGTCGCCCCTCCCGCAACACCTTGCGGCATGGGGGAGACAGCGAAGCGGGGCTCCGAGGCAAGGAGGGGACGGCGTGCAGGAGGATGCCGCCGCACCGCTCCCATTGTTTGTTGATAACACGTTCGCGGGTCGTTCGTTCGCTGTGCGGGTCTCGACAATGATCCTTCCGCAGTTCACCTACGGAAACCTTGTTACGACTTCTCCTTCCCTCTAAATGATAAGGTTGGTGGACTTCTCGCGACGTCGCGGGCAGCGAACCGCCCGCGTCGCCCGCGATCCGAACACTTCACGGACCATTCAATCGGTAGGAGCGGCGGCGGCGGTGTGTACAAAGGGGCGGGGGCGTAGTCAACGCGAGCTGATGACTCGCGCTTACTAGGAATTCCTCGTTGAAGACCAACAATTGCAATGATCTATCCCCATCACGATGAAATTTCAAAGATTACCCGGGCACGTCGGCCAAGGCTATAGACTCGTTGAATACATCGGTGTAGCGCGCGCGCGCCCGAGAACATCTAAGGGCATCACGGACTGTTATTGCCTCAAACTTCCTTGGCCTAAGCGGCCATAGTCCCTCTAAGAAAGCTAGCCACGGAGGATCACCTCCGTGTAGCTAGTTAGCGCCGAGGTCTCGTTTCGTTAACGGAATTAACCGGACAAATCGCTCCACCAACTAAGAACGGCCATGCACCACCACCCATAGAATCAAGAAAGAGCTCTCGGTCTGTCAATCCTTACTATGTCCGGACTGGTAAGTTTCCCGTGTTGAGTCAAATTAAGCCGCAGGCTCCCTCTCTGGTGGTGCCCTTCCGTCAATTCCTTTAAGTTTCAGCCTTGCGACCATACTCCCCGGAACCCAAAGACTTTGATTTCTCATAAGGTGCCGGCGGAGTCCTAAAAGCAACATCCGCCCGATCCTCGGTCGGCATCGTTTATGGTTGAGACTAGGACGGTATCGATCGTCTTGAGCCCCCAACTTTCGTTCTTGATTAATGAAAACATCCTTGGCAAATGCTTTCGCAGATTGTTCGTCTTTCATAAATCCAAGAATTTCACCTCGACTATGAAATACGAATGCCCCGATTGTCCTGTTAATCATTACTCCGATCCCGAAGGCCAACACAATAGGATCGAAAATCGTGATGTTATCCCATGCTAATGTATACAAGCGTAGGCCTGCTTTGAGCACTCTAATTTCTTCAAAGTAACAGCGCGGAGGAACGACCCGCCAATTAAGGCCGGGGCGCATCGCCGGCGTAGGGACGAAAGCGGACCGGTGCTCACCGTGAGGCGGACCGGCCGACCCACCCCTAGGTCCAACTACGAGCTTTTTAACCGCAACAACTTAAATATACGCTATTGAGCTGGAATTACGCGACTCTTTGGCACCGGACTTGCCCTCCAATGGATCCTCGTTAAGGGATTTAGATTGTACTCATTCCAATTACGGACTCGTAGAGCCCGGTATTGTTATTTATTGTCACTACCTCCCGTGTCGATTGGGTAATTTGCGCGCTGCTGCCTTCCTTGGATGTGGTAGCCGTTTCTCGGGCTCCCTCTCGGAATCGAACCCTAATTCTCCGTCACCCGTCACCACCATAGTAGGCCACTATCCTACCATCGAAAGTTGATAGGGCAGAAATTTGAATGATGCGTCGCCGGCACAAAGGCCGTGCGATCCGTCGAGTTATCATGAATCATCGAGCAACGGGCATAGCCCGCGTCGACCTTTATCTAATAAATGCATCCCTTCCAAAAGTCGGGGTTTGTTGCGTATTAGCTCTAGAATTACTACGGTTATCCGAGTAGCAAATACCATCAAACAAACTATAATCGATTTAATGAGCCATTCGCAGTTTCACGATCGAATTAGTTCATACTTACACATGCATGGCTTAATCTTTGAGACAAGCATATGACTACTTTGGCGGGATCAACAGGTAGCATTCCTTCGCGGCGTCCCCGCCGCGGTCCTCGTCGCACTACGGGGGGTAGGGGAGAGGCCGTAACAAGGCAAGATCATCGATCGTGTCGGGGCAAAATGCAATACGGTCTAGCGATCGGGGCCTTGGCCCTACGCTCACAAGATTTTCTGCATCCGAAAGCACGATCGAGCACCGATGCACCGACATGATCGAGTCATCTTGATCGACACAATCGGGACACGGGCACGATCGAGGTCAGTCTAGTAGCCGCGAGGCCACGCGACGGACAAGGGGCGACAATACATCCGAAATTCCATCGATTTGGGTAGGCAACACGGGATCTGTAACACCCCTTGGGCACAACGACCGCAAGGGGAGGATGAAGAAGAGGAGCGCGGCTCGGCAGTTCGATGCACGTAGCACGAGCCTGCCGACACACACAACCATATCACCACTCACATGCCCATTGCGTCGAGTAGCAGCACCCACGCCCACCGGTCCACAACCCACACGAACGATTACTCGATCGAGGAGCGGAGGAAACAATGAGCGAGGGCACAGCACAACCGCTAGGCACGAGAATCGCGACGCGACCGGACCCGAGAAGGCAACGGTGGGGTCACAATCACGGGTTCGTGAGGGGGGAGGGGATGGCAACCAGTTGGGACGCCATGTTTGGGAGGGTAAAAGGCTTTTTTGGGGGCTGCGATGGGGGGCCGATTGCTGTTGCAAGGGTGAGATGGGTTGGGCAACAGCGATGCCGACGAGGCTTCGATCTTGTCAAGTGCATGAACATTAGATGGTCTACTCGCACCCCAGGTGGGCCGTTGCCTCAAAGGGACTTGGTACCGGGGTGACGGGGTCTCGGCAAGCACAGAGCCAACAAGATCATGCGGCGACAAAACAAAAGCCTCGTGGTTACCTCATTCAGGGTCACGGTGGGCACCCAAATGAAACAGCATGGCCAGGGCACGAACTTGCAGAGCTATGCATGAGCCGCTCCTAGAGAACCTTGCCCGATATAGGGAACCTGGTAGCGGAGCTTTTTTTTTCGGCAAAGCATAGTGTCACGGCCCAAACCTTAGGGTCCGAGCCCATCCGAATCAGCCCAGATCCATGAAATATTCAGGAGGGTAGTTCGGTCAAAGCATCTTATTTGTAGATAATGTTTGTGATAAGAAGGAATCCCAAAAGTAAGATTTCCTTTGGATAAGGTCGATCTAGACCGTCGATGTAAATTAATCTTAGCCATTGATTGTAGGGGAGTTCAACTATAAATAGAGGCCCCCTCCCTCACTTGCAAATCACTTCTCCTTTGAGTAATATACAAAGTATTCACTCACTTCTTCTTGCTTAAGCTTTCCTTAGCCATTCTCTTTCAGTTGTTCTTTGTTTTCCGCAAGGGTCTTAGCTTTTGAGCTTTGATCGTCAGGCTTACTTAGGCGTTGCCTTGTTCGAGAGCGTCTAAGGCCGCACGTTCGGGACTACGAGATTCTACGGGCGTGACAAGTGGTATCAGAGCTAGTCTGACCGAGAGAAATGGCGCCACAAAGCACCTGCGAGGTTCCACCAAGTGACCGAGAGACTCGTGCTGCGGGGAAGAAGCGTGAAAGTTCCAGGGACATCATCTCATCGTTGGAGAAGAGGGTTGTTCGCCCTGGAGGAAGCCATGGGTAATGTTCAAGAGTTCCGAGGAGGAGGCAGAGCCACGTCTCGAGAAAGTGGACTCACTCAAGGATGAAGTCACCGAGGAGGTCGGGAAGTTCTCAACGCGATGTATGAGAAAATGGACCAACATGTGCGTTCCCTTCAAGGGTGCGATGGAGACCATGAAGGCAGAACATGCGGGGAGATGAAGAAGCTCACTGCCGAGCTATCTCTCTACAAAAAATGCCATATTGACCGGCATGGTGGGCGAAGCACTGCAGCTAAGCCAGGATCGATGCGCCAAAGCCGAAGGAGTTCAAGGGGGCAAGGGCAGCCCAAGAAGTTGACAACTTCATTTGGGGGTTGGAGCAGTATTTCCGACTCATGGGCATCGATGATGAAGCAACAAAGGTAAACACAGCTTCTATTTATTTATCTGATGCCGCTCTCTTATGGTGGCGACACAGATGCTCCCAAGCGGAGGATGAGACTCTTCCCGTCAAGACGTGGAAGGAGTTCCAATTCGAGTTCAAGCAGCAGCACTTCTACCCAAGGAATGCTCAAAACGAGGCTCGAGAGAAGTTACGCCAGCTACAACATGACGGCTCTATCCGAGAGTATGTCAAGAAGTTCACGGAACTTAGGCTCCAAATCCAAGACATGAGCGAAACCGACGCCCTATTTTCCTTCAAGAATGGGCTACAACGTTGGGCAAAGATGGAGCTACACCGAATGGAGATCCAAGATCTGTCCAAAGCAATGGCCGCTGCCGATTCCCTTGCAGAGTTTGAACATAAGAAGTCGGACAATTTCAAAGAAAAGCCGAAGTACAAAGGCAACGGGAGGAAAGACAAAGACAGGCATGCCAAGGACGGGTCCGAAAAGCCAACCAATAAAGGCAACAAAGTTAGCAAGCCGTGGGACGTTGTTTGTTACAATTGTAAAGGTAATCACATCAAGAGGAACTGTCCCCTGCTCGCCAAGGCTGCTGCCATTCAAGAAAGGAGCAGCGAAGAGAAGGAAGCCCTCATGCTTAATTCCATCATCAGTTCCATGGAGACCAAGAAAGGTTCCAAGAAGAAGGGTCTAATGTTCGTGGACATCATTGTGGCGGGTCGAAAGTTGAGCGCACTTGTGGACACGGTGCCTCGTAATTGTTCGTGTCAGAACAAGTTGCCAAGAAACTTGGCCTTCATGTGGAGAAGGCAAGTGGGTTCATCAAAACCGTGAATGCCAAGGAGACTCCGATTGCGGGAATAGCGAGAGGAGTCAAGCTAGAAATTGGCCGGTGGACGGGTAAGGAAGCTATCAAGGTAATCCCTCTTGATGACTTCGATTTTGTGATTGGACTTAGCCTACTTGACCGGATTAATGCTTTGCCTGTTCCCTTTGCCGATTGTTTATGCATTCTTGACCCGGCACATCGATGCATGGTTCCGGTGAGACGAGAGGCTGGAGTTGGGGCCAAGATGCTGTCGACCATCCAATTCAGCAAGGGGGTGCGCAAGGAGGAACCCACCTACTTGGCTACTTTGGTCCATGATGGGACAAATCAATCCGAGGAAATCCCAACCGAGGTGAAGCAAGTCTTGGCAGAATTCAAGGATGTAATGCCTGCCGAGTTGCCCAAGCATCTCCCACCAAAGAGGGAGGTGGATCACAAGATTGATCTTGTGCCCAATGCGGAGCCGCCAGCCCGAGCTCCTTACCGAATGGCTCCACCCGAGTTAGAGGAGATGCGCAGACAATTGAAGGAACTCCTCGATGCGGGTATATCCGACCGTCAAAGGCACCCTACGGTGCGCGGTGCTCTTTCAAAAGAAGCATGATGGAACGCTTCGAATGTGCATCGACTACCGAGCTTTGAATAAGCTCACGTGTGAAGAACAAGTACCCGATCCCACCGATAGCTGACTTGTTCGATCAACTTGGTGGTGCAAGGTGGTTCACCAAGTTGGATTTGCGGTCCGGATATTGGCGAGGTTAGAATCGCGAAGGTGATGAACCGAAAACAACATGCGTAACTCGCTACGGTTCATATGAATTCATGGTGATGCCTTTTGGCCTCACGAATGCTCCCGCTACCTTCTGTACTCTCATGAACAAGGTACTACAACCCTTTCTTGATCAATTCGTTGTTGTTTACCTTGACGATATTGTGGTCTATAGCAAGGCACTTGGGGAGCATGTTGAACACTTAAGGCATGTGTTCGAGGTTCTACGGCAAAATGAGCTCTACGTCAAAGAGGAGAAGTGCTCATTTGCGCAAGAGGAGGTCCCATTCCTAGGCCACATTGTTGGTGGTGGCAAGATCCGGATGGACGGGGCCAAGATTCAAGCCATTGTTGACTGGGAGCCGCCAACGAAGGTGACGGGGTTGAGATCCTTCCTGGGGCTAGCCAACTACTATCGGAAGTTCGTCAAAAGCTATTCCAAAATCGCCACACCTTTGACCGAGTTGCTGAAAAAGGACAAGGCGTGGGATTGGAGTGCCGATTGTCATAAAGCTTTTGAGAACTTGAAGAAAGCCATGGCGAGTGAGCAGTGTTGGTGTTGCCGGATCACACCAAGCCTTTTGAAGTTCACACCGATGCATCCGACGTTGCCATTGGTGGGGTCCTTATGCAAGAAGGACATCCGGTTGCATACGAAAGCCGGAAGCTCAATGAGACCGAGCGAAGGTACACGGTCCATGAGAAAGAGATGACCGCCGTAGTACACTGCTTGCGCACTTGGAGACATCACATACTTGGGTCGAGGTTTGTGGTCTATACTGATAATATTGCCATGATTATTTTCTAACGCAGAAAAAAAAGTTGTCTCCCAAGCAAGCTCGTTGGCAAGAGTTTCTTGCAGAATTTGATTTTGCCATGGAGTACAAGCCGGGGAAGGTTAATTCCGTTGCTGATGCCTTAAGCCGGAGGTACAACATCGAGGTTGTAAGCTTGCCGAAGGGACACTTGCTAGAACGCATCAAAGAGGGACTGTCACACGACCCAACGGCCAGAATGCTGATTAATTATGCCAAGGAAGGGACCACGAGAAGATTCTGGATCGAGGGGGACTTGTTGTATGCTCGAGGACATCGCCTCTATGTGCCTCAGTTCGGGGAGTTGCGCAAGGAAGTCATGAAGGAGTGTCATGATTCCAAGTGGGCGGGACATCCGGGAAAACGGACCAAGAAGTGGGCGGACAAGAAACGTAGGGACGTGAATTTTCAAGTTGGTGACTTAGTCCTTGCAAAGCTCACGATTTTTTTGCGCAACCCAACCGTGCACAAAGGGCTTGTGCGGAGATACGAGGGACCGTTCAAAGTTGTGAAGCGGATAGGCACCATGGCCTATCAATTGGAGTTGCCATCAAACATCCGAGCTCATCCAGTATTCCATGTCAGTCTACTCAAGCCATACCATCGAGATGAGTCAGATCCAGATCGAGGCAAGTCACACCGAGCGCCGATCGGGATAAAGGTCTCCTATGAGAATGAAATTGAAGATATCCAAGCGGAGAGGGTCATTCGACGACCAGGCCATCGGCCAAGGCACAGTATCTTGTTCAATGGAAGGGACTTCCCGGCGGTGAATGGAGTTGGGAACCAGCCGAGGGTCTATGGCAATTCAAGGATCAAGTGAGTCAGTACCATCTCACCCGGCGGCGAGGCGTCGCCAGATCCGTGTGGGGAGAATGTCACGGCCCAAACCTTAGGGTCGAGCCCATCCGAATCAGCCCGGATCCATGAAATATTCAGGAGGGTAGTTCGGTCAAAGCATCTTATTTGTAGATAATGTTTGTGATAAGAAGGAATCCCAAAAGTAAGATTTCCTTTGGATAAGGTCGATCTAGACCGTCGATGTAAATTAATCTTAGCCATTGATTGTAGGGGAGTTCAACTATAAATAGAGGCCCCCTCCCTCACTTGTAAATCACTTCTCCTTTGAGTAATATACAAAGTATTCACTCACTTCTTCTTGCTTAAGCTTTCCTTAGCCATTCTCTTTCAGTTGTTCTTTGTTTTCCGCAAGGGTCTTAGCTTTTGAGCTTTGATCGTCAGGCTTACTTAGGCGTTGCCTTGTTCGAGAGCGTCTAAGGCCGCACGTTCGGGACTACGAGATTCTACGGGCGTGACAATAGACATCTACTCATCCTTACCCTTGGCGGACCATGCCCGGGAGGAAGTCGGTTCCTGATTCCCCCCAGCCCCATCGATTCCATTCATTCGAATTTTTGCCGTAAATCCGAATTTTCCCGACGAGCCCACGAATGGAATAGATGGGGCTAACACCGCTGACGCCTGGGCGCCCACCTCGCACCCTAGGGGCTGAGGCCCGACACCACAGGGGGTGCGGGGGCCGCGGATCACTACCCCTAAAGAGCTAAAAAAACATTCCGGCTCTCGCCTCCGAGAGACATTGGCATGTCCGAAATGGGGACACCTTCTCTCTCAAAGACCCGATGGTGGCCACGCGGGGCCTAGGACCCCCGATGGTGTGCGAGCCCCCGCACACTAGGGCCTGCCTCCCACCGATGTTGTGCGGTGCTGCCGCACCCTAGGGCCGACGACACCGGCCGATGGTGTGCGAGGCCCCGCACCCTAGGGCGACGACACCGCCCGATGTTGTTCGAGCCCCCGCACCCTAGGACTGCCTCCCACCGATGGTGTGCGGTGCTGCCGCACCAAAGGACCCTGTTCGCCCGATGGTGTTCGAGGCACCCGCACCCTATGGCCTTCCTCCCCCCCTATGGTGTGCGGGGATGCCGCACCGTAGGGCCTGCATGTTGCCGATGGTGTGCCTTGCCCCGCACCCTAGGGGCTGCCTCTGCCGATGGTGTGCCTTCCTCCCACACCGGGGCCTTTGTGGCCGCCCATGGGGTGCTTGCTGCGCGTCGCACTTTTTTTTTTTTTTTTTTTGAAAGATGGATTGTATTTCATTAGCCATAAACGGCGTCATCAATTACAAAGTTAGAAATACAATCCGGAACTTCATACGAGAAAGTAAAAGGCTCAATACAATTTTATGCCCCAATGTGCCGATAGGGTCGGAGGGTTCCATGTCTGGAATGGGGACACTTTTTCTTCCAAGCACGGTAGGGTCCGAGGCTTTGGCACCACAGGAGCCTAGATGGTGCCGTTGAAGTGCATGCCTCCGCACCGTTGGGTCTTCGTAGGCTGCTCTTTTTCGATGGGGCAACAAGGGGCCTTGTTCCCTTAACCAATTCCGGTTAAGTGAGGCATGTCGTTCTTTTATCGTCACCGATGTTTCCAAGTTGTTCGGGAATGGTGAGGGACGATCACGATTTTAGTCCTAACGGCCATCCACCGTTGAACCTATCCGGAGGTGGTGGTGGGGCGATGACGTCCATCCACCTAGGAACCCGACCGAGACATTAGTGATATTGGACATTCCCCATGGAGGGAGTGGGGAGGGGAGGGACGGAGTGGGGAGGGTCGTTTTGCCTTCGTTTAGCCTCGCCGAGGAGACTCGCGGAGCACCACGGGAACCTGGCGGCGGTGGGGGGGTGCCGGTGTGTGGGGATCGGGGCGAGGGTGGTGCCCTACATTGGCCCACAGGAACCCTGGGGTGCCTCAAGGTTGCCCAACACTCCCCCTAAAGAGCTAAAAAAACATTCTGGTTTGCTACCGGTAGACATATCCATGTCCGAAATGGGGACACGACCGCCAACACCCGATGGTGTGCGAGACTCCCGCACCCCCAAGGGCTGCGTCTCGCCGATTGGACCGGGCTGCCG